>SJYT01064299.1:103365-256644 GCA_006410635.1 Cephalophus harveyi | reverse complement strand
CAAATTTTAAAATGATCTAATATTTTATCTCATTTACTCTCCTTATTCATTAAAAAAAAAAAAACCTTATAGTTTATTGTTGTTTACTCTCCAGTACAGAATCTAGTCAAAGGCAAAATATTGAATTTACTTCTCATGACTCTTCAGTCTTTTTCACTTTTTATCCTTTAATGCACTGATAATTTGAAAGATATTCTACATTATTAGTACTGTTAATATTATTGTTTTTATTATTACCAGAAAAATGTCCCTCATTTTTTTTTTATTTTATGTTTTCTCATGAGCAGATTCCAGTTGTACATTCACAGTCTGAATATTGTGTAAATGAGGCTGTATCTTATGGTTTTTCCTCTAAGTACACATGATGAATATCTGTCCCTCAATGGAGGCATTAATTTTGATCACCTGGTCAAAATGTTGGGTTTCCCTGGTGGCACTAGTGGTAAAGAACTCACCTGCCAAGCAGGAGACTGATGTTGGATTTCTGGGTTGGGAAGATTCCCTGGAGGAGGAAATGGCCACCCACTCCCATATTCTTCCCTGGAGAATCCCACAGACAGAGGGGACAGAGGGCTACAATCCACTGGTCGCAGAATCAGACAAGACTGAAGTGACTTAGCATGCATGCACGCAAGGGCAAAATGTTACATTCTTCTGTAATTTATACTTACTACTTTTTCCTTATATCAAATAAATAATCTGTGAGGATACATTAATAGCTATTCCTTGATTTGAAACAGCAAATGGCTGAAAACCTCTATTGCTTTGCCACATTAAATAACACATGTTCTTAAAATAATCCCATACATTCTGATTCAATTTAGCACAATCTAAAGGTGTGGATTTGAAGGCAGATCACAGGGCTTCTAAATTTACCAGAAGAGCTCTTGAATGCTGAGAAAAAAAGTACACATTTTTGTGATTTAAGCTTGAATGATGTATGCCTAGGTAAGGTCAACATAATTGAAACTGGTTTAAAAATTGCAAATGTTAAACATGATAATTAAAACAGAGTGCTTGTGTTGTTACAACTGAGCAAATAGGAATGGATTTTCTGCATTGATTTTGCCTAATCAAGAACTGATAACTTTATTATTTATTTATTTGTTTTAAAATTATTATTATTATTTACTTTATTTTACTTTATAATGCTGTATTGGTTTTGCCATACATCAACATGAATCCACCACGGTGTACAAGAGTTCCCAATCCTGAACCCCCCTCCCACTTCCCTCTCTATACCATCTCTCTGGGTCATCCCAGTGCACCAGCCCCAAGCATCCTGTATCCTGCATCGAACCTAGACTGGCAATTCATTTCTTACATGATATTATACATGTTTCAATGCCATTCTCCCAAATCATCCCACCCTCTTCCTCTCTCACAGAGTCCAAAATTCTGTTCTATACATCTGTGTCTCTTTTGCTGTCTCACATACAGGGTTATCACTACCGTTTTTCTAAATTCCATATATATGTGTTAAAAGATATTTGCCTAGCAGGTGAAAAATTTTTGTCCTTCTATGAAGCTCCACATCTCCATTGTCATTCCAATTCAGCCTCAAGTTTTTCTCAGTATTTCCCCCTTATCTTGCAGATATTTAACAATGAATCATGAGAAAATTAATTGAATTAAAAGATCATATTAGAAGCTACACTATTGTCTAATTAAATAATCAGTCTATTACAAATCAAAAATTCTACTGACTGTAGCTTTCTTGAAAATAAACCAAAATATACATAAATGTTACAATTTTTCCTAAAACCTGTCAGTTTATAGAGAGGTTTTCCCATCTAAAAATGTAAGATGATTCAAATTATTAATTCTAATATTAGACATGTAGCTGCAACAAATTTGTAAGCAGCTTTCAAATATATGAATTAGTGGTTAAACTTAGGATATAGTAAAAGGATGCATTGATAAAGGTATTTTGTTGAATCATGCTTAAATATTTTAACAAATCTTATGGCAAAGTCTAAAGTACATGATGGTGAGCTTATCCAAATGTCCAGAAATGATTTCTACAATGTTGACTAAACTCATTTGTCTATTTGCTCTTCCTTCCTTCCTTATTTCTTTCATCCTTCCTTCCTTCCTTCCATAGATCATTAAGTGAATTATGTAGGATTGTTGATATATAAATTTTACTATTTTCATCATTTTTATAAATGCAAAGAAAATTTGGGGGGGGGGACATAATTTCAATAAAAATGCCATTGCAGCAGATGGAAAACAAAAGCAGAGAATAGGGCCACTGAATATAAATTTAAACTATTTTTGTTGTCTTCACCAAGTAACTTCAGTTTTAAAATAGTTGTTTTTGTCCTTTGCACAAATGACATGTACCTAAATATATCCTAGAAAACTTCTTGATCAATGTTTTTGCATTATTGCAGTTATATTGTCAGCTTGGAGTAATTTGTAAAGGCCAAAGATGCAGACTTTATGAAAAAAAGGAAAATATAAGTTGTCTCTTAGGTGGATTTCAAGTGAATTCACAAAATATTGAATTTCAAAGGAACCACTCTCTTCACTCAAATAAATCTCACTTTTGAGATGAGGAAATCCGAGGCTTGGTGGTGAGAATGGTGAATGAAATATAACTGAGAATGATTCTATACAACAGCTTACAATCAATTTAAAGTGCTGTCATTTTGTAGTAATCCTCCCAGTTATTCTGCATGGGGATTTCTACTAAAATGTACCCTTAGGACTGTATTTTGTCTCATGTGTAGGAGCACTAAGAAACAGATAATACTTTAATATGCTTAATGTAAAACAAACTTTTAAGTAACAGTTATAACTTAGGTGGAAGAGAGAGGATTCTTTTACAACCTATATCTTTTGCCTCAAACACTCTTTTGTTTTCTGTGGAAAAATGAGAAAATCTATACATTATTAAAGATTCATTTCTAGTGCCAATCTTTCTGCTTTCCCACAAAGCTTTCTTCTAGTCACCACTAAAATTTGTGCACATCTCTACTGTCATCCCTGTGTGTTTTATATTTTGTTTTTCTCCATTGCTGAACAGTAAACTACTTGTTCTAGTGACTAATAAGTTTGTGTCCCAAGCTTTTAGTACAGGTAGAGGCATATAAAAGGCTCTCAGAAAACGGGTGTTTAATAGATGGATGGTTAGGTGAAAGAATCAGTTATCTAAAGATGCATTGTACTTTGTCTGATAATGGTATTTTAAAGTACAGAGAAGATGCTAATGATGGAAATTTTATTTACACAAGCATCAAATGATGGTATTTATGGAGACTATTTTTGAGTCCCTTATATTACACATATCCTATGATTAATTCTGAGTAACTTACCCAAGATTTCCTCATCGACTTAGTTACAGATAGCTATGTAAATATCTATTTTAAAAGACTCTTTTCCACCTAGCAACTCGAACATTACCCCCTCCAAAAAGTTCCTTTCAAAAAGATGCCCGTTAAGAGCACATTCTTTACAGAGTGACAAAACAGATACATTTAGTTCATAAATACAAGCGATTTAATGTGTTTGATGTAGACAGTTATATTTCAAAAGAGAAACAGTAAGAGGATAATACTTAATGGAAGAATTCTAGACTTTAATGATGAATCAGAGGAGCTGCACTGAGTCTCCCAGACTTTCTCAGCTTGTTTTGCCAGTGTATCTGTAGTCCATGCTATCATGTGCTTTCTAGACCTCCTTCAAGTGGAAAGGCTTGTTCCTCCAGTCTATGGACCGACTGCTAGTCATCAGTCTTTAACTATTCAGCCTCTTCTGAATTGTCTCAGATGAAGTGCACTGCCCCTTGCAAGGTCAAACCACTCTTTTGGGCAACCTGCATCAAATATCTGGTTGATATGGAAATGTTAAGTCCAGGCTTCTTGCTCCAACTCATGAAAACTATGCATGCATACATGCTATGTCACTTCAGTCATGTCTGACTCTTTGTGACCCCATGGAATTTAGCCCTCCAGGCTCCTCTGTCTATGGGCATCTCCAAGCAATAATACTTTAATGGGTTTCCATGCCCTCCTCCAGGGGATCTTCCTGACCCAGGTCTCATTATGTTTCCTGCATTGGCAGACGAATTCTTGACCGCTAATGCCACCTGGGAAGCCCAGGGCCTCCCAATTCAAAGATCACTCTAAGACCTTCAGAGACTACATTAAATGCAACTTTTTCCTTTGTCCATTTCTACTTCCTTTCCTTCCCCTTACCAATGTTGATCCCAAAGGTATTCCTTATTATTTCCCAAGTATGTTAATCTTACGTCACAGTCAACTTCCTGGAGAATCCAACCTATGAGGTCATCCATTCACTAGACAGACAAACAGCCTCAGAGTTCCCAGAATAGGAGGGTAAACATCTCAAAGCGGTAAGAACTATGGGTCTCAAATTTCCTCTAATGTCAACCAAGCTGATGTTTTTTGTTTGCTTCTCAAATAGCAATTAGCCTTTCTGGTATCAATCATATAAATATTAATACATAAAAAAGCAATGACAAAAACTCCAATATTTAGGTATCACAGTGATCAGGATTCACAGGGTGTTTTCTCACCATATTCTGAAACTTATTTTGTTAGTTTTGTTACACTATATTCAAGTCTACAAAAAAAATTAAATCTTGCCTTTTTTTATTAATTTATTTCTGTCTTACTTAATTTAAGAAAACTCAGCCATGTTTACAAGAATAGTTGAGAAATGCAAATGAAACAGGAAGTCTGGCTTTGGTCAAAAGGAAATTTGACTGAGAAGAGATCATGAATATTCTTTAAGTATATGCTGACATACAGACTGAACTATTCAGCCAAAGGTCCTGAGGGACTGGATCGGTCTTAAGGGATGGAACCAAATAATGTCGGGTATGAAACACACCTCAGAGAGTTAAAGATGTGCTCACTGAATATTAGGGACTTAAAATGGAGAAAGAATAAACTGAGAAGTATATAACTTGTTTAAATCTATTTCAAATCTGTTGTTTAAATGATTTCTTTTTAAAGATAAACACATAAACATATCAATAAACACAATTTTATCTTTTTATTATTTCATTTAAAATCAGTTTTATTTTTATTCTTGCTCCATAAACTAATAATCTATAGCAGGAAATAACAGTAAACATGCTAATTGTTAGACTTTGAGGCTAAATTGTACTGGATCCCCAAGCTAAGTCTGTTGGAGAAGTAACTTTAGGTGTGATATTGTAAACCACAAGAATGATGGTTTATTGATGTAGATGAAGATAATGAAGATGCATATAGATGAATGTAGACACAGATGAATGAAAGTAAATTTATTCAGTTCTGATGGTAGAGGACTCAAATATAAAGTTTATAATATCTACTGAAGATGATCTAGATTTATTCTTAGATCAAAAATGTATAAGTGCCTATGTTATATAGTCAACTGAGCAAAGACATAGACAGGCCTAAGCACAAGATATGTGCCATATAATGTCTAGTTTATAAGAATATCTGCTTCTCAGTTCAGTTCAGTCGCTCAGTTGTGTCTGACTCTTTGCGACCCCATGAATCACAGCATGCCAGGCCTCCCTGTCCATCATCAACTCCTGGAGTTCACTCAAACGTCCATCGAGTCGGTGATGCCACCCAGCCATCTCATCCTCTGTCGTCCCCTTCTCCTCCTTTCTCCAATTCCTCCCAGCATCAGAGTCTTTTCCAATGAGTCAACTCGTCATATCAGGTGGCCAAAGTACTGGAGTTTCAGCTTTAGCATCATTCCTTCCAAAAAAACACCCAGGGCTGATCTCCATTAGAATGGACTGGGGGGATCTCCTTGCAGTTCAAGGGACTCTCAAGAGTCTTCTCCAACATCACAGTTCAAAAGCATCAATTCTTTGGTGCTCAGCTTTCTTCACAGTCCAACTGTCACATCCATACATGACCACTGAAAAAAACCATAGCCTTGACTAGATGGACCTTTGTTGGCAAAGTAATGTCTCTGATTTTGAATATGCTATCTAGGTCGGTCATAAATTTCCTTCTAAGGAGCAAGGGTCTTTTAATTTCATGGCTGCAATCACCATCTGCAGTGATTTTGGAGCCCCCAAAAATTAAGTCTGACACTGTTTCCACTGTTTCCCCATCTATTTCCCATGAAGTGATAGGACCAGAAGCCATGATCTTCGTTTTCTGAATGTTGAGCTTTAAGCCAACTTTTTCACTCTCCTCTTTCACTTTCATCAAGAGGCTTTTTAGTCCCTCTTCCCTTTCTGCCATAAAGGTGGTGTCATCTACACATCTGAGGTTATTGATATTTCTTCTGGCAATCTTGATTCCAGCTTGTGCTTCCTCCAGCCCAGCATTTCTCATGATGTACTCTGCATGTAAGTTGAATAGGCAGGGTGACAATATACAGCCTTGATGTACTCTTTTTCCTATTTGGAACCTGTCTGTTGTTACATGTCCTGTTCTAGCTGTTGCTTCCTGACCTGCATATAGATTTCTCAAGAGGCAGGTCAAGTGGTCTGGTATTTCCATCTCTTTCACAATTTTCCACAGTTTATTGTGATCCACACAGTCAAAGGCTTTGGCATAGTCAATTCTTTTTCACTCTCCTCTTTCACTTTCATCAAGAGGCTTTTTAGTCCCTCTTCCCTTTCTGCCATAAAGGTGGTGTCATCTACACATCTGAGGTTATTGATATTTCTTCTGGCAATCTTGATTCCAGCTTGTGCTTCCTCCAGCCCAGCATTTCTCATGATGTACTCTGCATGTAAGTTGAATAGGCAGGGTGACAATATACAGCCTTGATGTACTCTTTTTCCTATTTGGAACCTGTCTGTTGTTACATGTCCTGTTCTAGCTGTTGCTTCCTGACCTGCATATAGATTTCTCAAGAGGCAGGTCAAGTGGTCTGGTATTTCCATCTCTTTCACAATTTTCCACAGTTTATTGTGATCCACACAGTCAAAGGCTTTGGCATAGTCAATAAAGCAGAAATAGATGTTTTTCTGGAACTCTCTTGCTTTTTCAATGATCCAGTGGATGTTGGCAATTTGATCTCTGGTTACTCTGCCTTTTCTAAAACCAGCTTGAACATCTGGACGTTCATGGTTCACGTACTGCTAAAGCCTGACTTGGAGAATTTTGAGCATTACTTTACTAGTGTGTGAGATGAGTGCGATTGTGTGGTAGTTGGAGCATTCTTTTGCATTGCCTTTCTTTGGGATTGGAATGAAAACTGACCTCTTCCAGTCCTGTGGCCACTGCTGAGTTTTCCAAATTTGTTGGCATATTGAGTGCAGCACTTTCACAGCATCATCTTTCAGGATTTGAAATAGCTCAACTGGAATTCTATCACCTCCACTAACTATATCTGCTTCTAGAGATGGTCAACTCTGTGGTGTTGTTTCCATCTGCTGGGGAGAAAAAAACAGGAACGCACACAACTGAAAGAGTGGACAAAAGCATTTCAAGTTATATCAGGAAGTAGAGCTTTCAGGAAGAAATGGGGGAGAGACTGATGAGATTGGTAGGAAAATCCATAGGAATCAACAACTATAATGGTGATTTGAATCTAAATATACAAAAATTTATACTGCCTATAAGGAGAGCTGGAGAAGGACACAGCAACCCACTCCAGTATTCTTGCCTGGAGAATCCCGTGGACAGAGGAGCCTGGTGGTCTGCTGTCCATGGGGTCACACACAGTCGGACATGACTGAAGCAACTTACATGCATGCATTGGAGAAGGAAATGGCAACCCACTCCAGTATTCTTGCCTGGAGAATCCCAGGGCTGGAAGAGCCTGGTGGGCTGCTGTCTGTGGGATCGCACAGAGTTGGACACGACTGAAGTGACTAAGCAGCATAAGGAGAGCTGAGCGCCAAAGAATTGATGCTTTTGAACTGTGGTGTTGGAGAAAACTCTTGAGAGTCTCTTGGACTGAAAAGAGATCCAACCAGTCCATCCTAAAGGAAATCAGTCCTGGGTGTTCATTGGAAAGACTGATGTTGAAACTGAAACTCCAATACTTTGGCCACCTCATGAGAAGAGGTGACTCATTTGAAAAGACCCTGATGTTGGGAAAGATTGAGGGCAGAAGGAGAAGGGGATGACAGAGGATGAGATGTTTGGATGGCATCACCGACTCGATGGACATGGGGTTGGGTGAACTCCAGAGTTGGTGACAGACACGGAGGCCTGGTGTGCTGTGGTTCATGGAGTCTGAAAGAGTAGGACACGACTGAATGACTGAACTGAACTGAACTGTTTAGTTTCATTTGGTTAATTTTAACCCATTATTGAGATGGTTAAAATGGTTTGCAGTCCTTAAATGCATTAGCCTTTATTCTGCCCAAAGAGAAAATAATAATAATAAACAGTAAATATAGAAGTGAAGAAATTACACAGAGAAAAATAGGAGTCATGTGCTCTGATTAGAACTGACATTCTAATGAAATCACAGGTTAGTTACATTCAATCTATAAAGGTTTAATCATCGTGTCCTAATTAATATAGCACTAGTAGGAGCTCAAAAACTACCTTAAGTTAAGTTGCATATGTAATTGTTTTGGTCAGAATTTCTCAGTTCAAAAATGCTCTCCACTGAAATGCTCTCCATGTCAAAAATGTTTGAAGTCTCACCTAGTATTGCATAGTGAAAGGCAGTGCTTAGTTAACAGTCGATATTAATTCCCAAACCAAGATTTATTTTTCTGAATCAACCATCCATTTGTAACTTACCAGAAAATGATAGCTAATAGATTTGGAAAAGTCAAATGATGATTAAATCTACTGTATACTCTTTCCTCCTAAAATCTATACATTTTATGTTTGAGTAGATCAACATACCCAAATGACATTAGTATCAAAAATAGTTGACTATGAATTAAACAGTATCTCCATTCATAATGTTTCCTTTGTTTGATTTATGAATATGTACATGCATAGATAATCTAAATACTTTTAATAGAACCTTAGCACTGGGAGTTCATTTGACAAAAAACAAAAGCTTATTGAAAAGACTAAAGTGCCAAGACTTCTGGTAGTTTAATGTGATAGTGTACAGCATGTTGCTGCAATTAGTCTGGGCTGACAAGGGAAATATAAAGTTAAAAAGACTTTTTCTAATGACAGTAGAATCTTTTAAAGGAAAAACAAAACTATATTTCAAAACCTTCATTTTATCTTCTATCTCTAATTTAATAGTGGAATCACAACTATAACTCAAGGCGCACTCTCATTAAATTGTTTCTTTTTGTCTTAAAAAAGAACATATTCATGCTGGGCAAAATAATTTTTAATGACCTAAAGCTGGAAGTAAATGCAAGATGAATCTCATATTAACTCATTAAGAATATAGAGCATTTATAAATTTTCTAAATTCCAAGTTTATCTCAGATAATTTAATTTTTGATGCAAATATTTACAATTTATTAATGGCTTTGGCATATTAATTTTAATGTCAAAAAAACTCCTTAGATGATGCAATCCATATGTCATAGATGATTTCCCTACAGCAATCAAGTCTAAGAGAATTATACTTTTTAATGATGCATTAAACTCATGAGTCTAAGTTGAAAAGTAAATGTTGACAAAATGTAAATATCCAGTCTTAGAAAACTACTTCTAAAAAAACCATTTCAGACTTTAAAATCAAAAGTAGAACACATGAGAATACAGCATTATACAATTATTAGAAACAAATGATCTAAATTAATTTCCTCATATGGCTGATGCATAACAGTCATTTCAGAGGGTTAATCTATTCCCATCATAAATGTTAGTCTATACTCTCTATTTCAAACCATTACTCTTCTGGCATATTAATTTTAATGTCAAAAAAACTCCTTAGATGATGCAATCCATATGTCATAGATGATTTCCCTACAGCAATCAAGTCTAAGAGAATTATACTTTTTAATGATGCATTAAACTCATGAGTCTAAGTTGAAAAGTAAATGTTGACAAAATGTAAATATCCAGTCTTAGAAAACTACTTCTAAAAAAACCATTTCAGACTTTAAAATCAAAAGTAGAACACATGAGAATACAGCATTATACAATTATTAGAAACAAATGATCTAAATTAATTTCCTCATATGGCTGATGCATAACAGTCATTTCAGAGGGTTAATCTATTCCCATCATAAATGTTAGTCTATACTCTCTATTTCAAACCATCCTATCCATGCTTCCAAAAATAGGTAAGAGGTCGATTCTATTTTACTCTTATTTGTATGTGGATCTCAGTAGAGTCTAATATATCATTTGGGGACAAAGTTATTTATAACAATTGGGCTTGGTGAGTGAATAACCCGAAAACCAAGCAGCCTTCTCTTTTCATTCATTCTCATCTGGAAATATGATACATGGTATATATTTTCAGAATATTTTTCATCTGCTACAGAAATTACAATAATTTCCACTTCATGCCTTCTGATTTATTTTGGACTCTAAGGATCATGAAAAAAAGATGCTTTCTGGGAAGCAAGTAGAGAATCAGCTTGGGAAAACATGGTGGGGAAGCTCAATCCATTGGATAAGTTTGTTTAGGATTAAGTGTGGTGGACTGAGCAATGGGTTCCCAAAGGTGCTTTAGTCTTAATTTCTACAACCTGTGAATGTTACTTTATATGGCAGACATGTTTAAATTAAAGATCTTGAATTGGGAGAGACTAAGCTGTGAAAGTGCTGCACTCAATATGCCAGTTATTTTGGAAAACTCAGCAGTAGCCTCAGGACTGGAAAAGGTCAGTTTTCATTCCAATCCCAAAGAAAGGAAATGTCAAAAATGCTCAAACTACCACACAATTACATTCATCTCACACGCTAGTAATGCTCAAAATTCTCCAAGTCAGGCTTCAGCAATATGTGAACTGTGAGCTTCCAGATGTTCAAGCTGGTTTTAGAAAAGGCAGAGGAAGCAGAGATCAAATTGCCAACCTCTGCTGGATCATCGAAAAAGCAAGAGAGTTCCAGAAAAACATCTATTTCTGCTTTATTGACTATGTCAAAGCCTTTGACTGCGTGGATCTCAATAAACTGTGAAAAATTCTGAAAGAGATGGGAATACCAGACCACCTGACCTGCCTCTTGAGAAACCTATATGTGGGTCAGGAAGCAACAGTTAGAACTGGACATGGAACAACAGACTGGTTCCAAATAGGAAAAGGAGTACGTCAAGGCTGAATATATTGTCACCCTGCTTATTTAACTTATATGCAGAGTAAATCATGAGAAATGCTGGGCTGGAGGAAGCACAAGCTGGAAACAAGATTGCTAGAAGAAATATCAATCATCTCAGATGTGCAGATGACACCACCCTTATGGCAGAAAGGGAAGAGGGACTAAAAAGCCTCCTGATGAAAGTAAAAGTGGAGAGTGAAAAAGTTGGCTTAAGGCTCAACTTTCGGAAAATGAAGATCATGGCATCTTGTCCCATCACTTCATGGGAAATAGATGGGGAAACAGTGGAAACAGTGTCAGATTTAATTTTTGGAGGCTCCAAAATCACTGCAGATAGTGACTGCAGCCATGAAATTAAAAAAACGCTTACTCTTTGGAAGAAAATTTATGACCGACCTAGATAGCATATTTAAAAGCAGAGACATTACTTTGCCAAAAAAGGTCCGTCTAGTCAAGGTTATGGTTTTTCCAACAAGCTGGAATCAAGATTTCCAGGAAAAATATCAATCACCTCAGATATGCAGATGACACCACCCTTATGGCAGAAAGTGAAGAGGAGCTAAAAAGCCTCTTGATGAAATTGTTGGAAGAGGGTGTTTGCTATGACCAGTGCATTTTCTTGGCAAAACTCTATTAGTCTTTGCCCTGCTTCATTCCGCATTCCAAGGCCAAATTTGCCTGTTATTCAAGGTGCTTCTTGACTTCCTACTTTAGCATTCCAGTCCCCTATAATGAAAAGGACATCTTTTTTGGGTGTTAGTTCTAAAAGGTCTTGTAGGTCTTCATAAAACTGTTCTACTTCAGCTTCTTCAGCATTACTGGTTGGGGCATAGACTTGGATTACTGTAATATTGAATGGTTTGCCTTGGAAACGAACAGAGATCATTCTGTCATTCTTAAAAGACTGTTTTTAGAGCAATTTTACTTATACAGCAAAACTGGAAAAAAGAGAGAGAGAGACTTCCCATATATTCTTTGCATATACCCATGTATAACCCTCCCACTTATCAACATCCCCCACCAAAGTGGTACATTTATTACAAATGATAAACCTACATTGACATATAATCACACAAAGTCCATCAGTTCAGTTCAGTCACTCAGTCTTGTCCAACTCTTTTGGACCCCATGAATCACAGCACGGCAGCTCTCCTTGGCCATCACCAACTCTCAGAGTTCACTCAGATTGTGTCCATCGAGTCCGTGATGCCATCCAGCCATCTCATCCTCTGTCGTCCCCTTCTCCTCCTGCCCCCAATCCCTCCCAGCATCAGGGTCTTTTCCAATGAGTCAACTCTTCACATGAGGTGGACAAAGTATTGGAGTTTCAGCTTTAGCATCAGTCGTTCCAATGAACACCCAGGACTAATCTCCTTTGTTTTATTTTTTTATTTAAATTTATTTAATTGGAGGCTAATTACTTTACAATATTAATATTCTTTAGAATGGACTGGTTGGATCTCCTCGAAGTCCAAGGGACTCTCAAGAGTCTTCTCCAGCACCACAGTTCAAAAACATCAGTTTTTCGGTGGTCAGCTTTCTTCACAGTCTAACTCTCACATCCATACATGACCACTGGAAAAGCATAGCCTTGACTAGATGGACCTTTGTTGGGAAAGTAATGCCTCTACTTTTGAATATGCTGTCTGGGTTCGTCATAGCTTTCCTTCCAAGGAATAAGCATCTTTTAAATTTCATGGCTGCAATCACCATCTGAAGTGATTTTGGAGCCCCTCAAAATAAAGTCTGAAACTGTTTCCACTGTTTCCCCATCTATTTTCCATGAAGTGATGGGATCAGATTCCATGATCTTCATTTTCTGAATGTTGAGCTTTAAGCCAACTTTTTTACTCTCCTCTTTCACTTTCATCAAGAGGCTTTTTAGTTCCTCTTTACTTTCTGCCATACGGGTGGTTTCTTCTCATATCTGAGGTTATTGATATTTCTCCCAGCCATCTTGATTCCTGCTGTGCTTTCTCCAGCCCTGCGTTTCTCATGATGTTCTCTGCATATAAGTTAAATAAGCAGGGTGACAATACACAGCCTTTTCCTATTTGGAACCTGTCTGTTGCTCCATGTCCAGTTCTAACTGTTGCTTCCTGACCTACATATGGGTTTGTAGTTAGTATTAAAATTCATTTTTTGTTGTTGTTGTACATTACATGGATTTGGGCAAATATAAAAGGAATATATTGACCATTATAACATCACCCTAAATATTTTTATTTTTTCTGAAAACTTTCTGTGCACCACCTATTCATCTCTTTCTCCAACAATCCCTTATTTTTTATTGTCTCCTTAGTTTTGCTTCTTACAGAATGTTGTATGATTGATATCATAAAGTATGTAGCTTTTTACAATTGCCTTTTGTTTCCTTTAGAAATGTGCAGTTAAGTTTCCTCCATATCTTATCCTAGCTTGCTGTTGTTATTCAGTTGCTCAGTTCAGTTCAGGTCAGTCACTCAGTCATGTCCAACTCTTTGTGACCCCATGGACTGCAGCACACCAGGCATCCCCATCCATCACCAACTCCCAGAGCTTGTTCAAATTCATGTTCATTGAGTTGGTGATGTCATCCAACTGTCTCATCCTCTGTCATCCCCTTCTCCTCCTGCCCTCAATCTTTCCCAACATGATGGTCTTTTCCAATGAGTCTTTGCTGGACAATGTATTGGAGTTTCAGTTTCAATATCAGTCCTTCCAATGAACACCCAGGACTGATCTCTTTTAGGATGGACTGCTTGTATCTCCTTGCAGTCCATGGGACTCTTAAGAGTCTTCTCTAACACCACAGTTCAAAAGCATCAGTTCTTCACACTCAGATTTATTTATGGTCCAACTCTCACATCCATCCATGATTACTGGAAAGACCATAGTTTTGATTAGATGGCCCTTTGTTGGAAAAATAATGTCTCTGCTTTTTAATATGTTATCTAGGTTGGTCATAACTTTTCTTCCAAAGAGCAAGTATCTTTTAATTTCATGGCTGCAGTCACCATCTGCAGAGACTTTGGAGCCCAAGAAAATAAAATCTGTCATTGTTTCTATTGCTTCCCCATGTACTTGCCATGAAGTGATGGGACGGATGCCATGATCTTAGTTTTTTGAATGTTGAATTTTAAACCACCTTTTTCATTCTCCTCTTTTACTTTCCTGAAGAGGCTCTTCTTCACTTTCTGCCAGGCTTGATAGTTCATTTCTGTTAGTACTAAATAATATTCCACCATTTATTTATCCATTCACCTACAGAAAGATATCTTGGTTACTTCTGAATTTTGATAATTATAAATAAAGCTGCTATGAACATTACATTCATTGGAAAGAATCCCTGATGATAGATCGAAGCCAAAAGCATAAGGGATGGCAGAGGATGAGATGATAAGATACCATCAGCTCTTCAATGGGTGTGAATTTGAGCAAACTCTAGGAGACAGTGAAGGACAGAGGAGCCTGGCATGCTACAGTCTATGGGGTTGCAAAGAGTCAGTCATGATTTAGTGACTGAGCAACAACAACATAAATATCTATGTGCAGGGTTTTGTGTGGACATGCATTTTCAGCTCATTTGGGTAAATGACAAGGAGCATGATTGCTAGATCGAATGGTAAGAATATGTCTAATTTTATAAGAAATCTTATTTTCTTCCAAAGTGACTGCACTGTTTTGCATTTCACTAGCAATTGAGAGTTTTGATAGCTTTACATTCTTGCCAGTATTTACTATTGTCAGTTTGACCATCTTAACAGGTGTGCACTGGAATCTAATTGTCGCTTAATTTGCACTTTCCTGATAATATTTCATGTGAGTATATTTTTACATGCTTTTTTGTTACATGTATCTTTGTTGGTGAGACATCTGTTAATGTTTATGGACCATTTTAATTGGTTGTTTCTTTTATTATTTTTGATATTTAGGAATCATTTGACTATTTTGGGTAACAGTTCTTTATCAGATATGTATTTTACAAATATTTCTTCCCAGTGTGTGGCATGTTTTCTCATTCTCTCAAAAACTGTCTTTTCTAGAGAAAAAGTTTTTAATAATTAAAAAGTCCAACTTGTCAATTATTTGTTTCATATATGATACCTTTTGTTTGTATCAAAAAGCTCATTGCCATACCCAAGGTCATGTAACTTTCCTCCTATGTGTTACCTTCAAGGATTTTTATAGTTTTTGTACTTTAAATTTAGGTCTGTGGTCCATTGTGATTTAGTTTTTCTAAAAGATATACGGTATGTGTCCAGATTAACTCTCTCTCTCTCTTTTTTTTTTTTGTCCTTGGAGTTCCAGTTAAATTAGTGTGATTTTAAGGTACTGATTTTGTGCTTCTTTGTTACAGCAACACAAGAAAACTTAAAACGTCTTCACTTGAACTCTTGGTACTATTGCTTATAGCCAAACTATAATTTTAAAATCTTTATTTGAAAAACAGTTTTCCATTCAATTCAATTTATTTTTGCATATTTATAAGAACATTTAGTTACATTCTCTATTGAAATAATTATAAAATATATTATGCCAGAACATCTAGAAATTTCTGATTATCTTAGATAAGCATAATCAATAACTTAGAGATTATACATGTATGAAAGCTGATAGGCATAGATTCCACACTGACTTTGAAGGATGTCATCATATTTAAAATCTATTCATGTTCTCTACTGTCACTGATATTACTGCCCTTCTATAGACTAACATGGGCTGAAGAAGGGCAGTTCATCCTAAAGGAAATCAGTCCTGAATATTTGGAAGGACTGATGCTGAAGCTGAAGCTGAAGCTCCAATACTTTGGCTACCTGATCCAAAGAACTGACTCATTTTAAAGACCCTGATGCTGGGAAAGATTGAAAGTGGGAGGAGAATGGGGCGATGGAGGATGAGATGGTTGGATGGCATCACCGACTCAATGAACATGAGTTTGAGTAAACTCCAGGAGTTGGTGATGCACAGGGAAGCCTGGAATGCTGCAATTCGTGGGGTTGCAAAGAGTCAAACATGACTGAGTGACTGAACTGAACTGCTGGGCCAACGTACAAAAAACACCGAGGTACATTTGTTTCTCTTGAGATCACAAAAACTCCCAGTTTTCTTGGGAATCCCAGTGTTTTCACAGGCTCCCATTCCATCCCCCAAAACATAGCATGTATGTCTTCCTAATCTATCCCTTAGTTTTAGAATGTATTGATCCTTGGAAATGAAGGGGGGAATTACTAGGCAGATTGCCATCTTTCTCTTCTTGCCCTTTCTTTCCATTCAGATCCTTAAGACAATTTTTTTTTTCCAATCAGTCCCTTACTTAAGGCATGCAAAATTATTAAATTAGAAGATATTTATATTTATCACCTTCTTATAGTGAAATATCACAATTAAGACTACTTTATAACCATATGAAAATCCATTACCTATATCATGTTTTTCCCTTAAAATATCCATCTAAACAACAGATCTCTTATTAGTTCATTATTTAGAGAAACTTCCTAAGTCTGCAAATAAGAAAAGATAAATTGTTAACAAAAGTATTCTTTTTTTTTTTCCTTTGCTATAGTTATAGCCATAATTAAGATGTATGCCTCATACTTGTGGTCAATGCTGTTTTCTTTCAATTCTTCCAAAATGACAATTTCATCTTTTTCCTGTGTCATGCTTTTAACTCCTTTCCTCTACTTTCAAGGAAATAAAATTTACCTTTTCCTCAAAGAAGTTTTCAGTTGCTTGATTTTGATTTTGAACATGGGTTGACAGCTTATCAATGAGATCAGAGTTATAATTCTTGCCTGTGTGTGCATCATTGTAAATTTTTGAAAAGTTAAGAGAGATTCCATTCCCTAAGAAACAATGGTTCAGCTCTCAAAGCAATAATTTCATTCTACCCTTCTCAGTCTTCCTTTTCTATAACTATTGCTCATCTGGAATTCTGGCCTGAAGTCACCTTGGAATGTTTTAATATAATGAAATACATATTCTAGTATATATTTAATAGTTTAGAGGAAATAACATTTCCAGCAATATTGATTCCTAATGTGAAGCTGAATATTTGTTCCTGGGAAAATGCAGTCTATGATGTTATGACATCTTTTGAAAGTTCAGGCTGCCAGATGATCCTTTTCTGGCCTTAACTCAAACTATTTATTAATGAAATATCCTTTGTCTCAACTAAGCAGACTAGCTTATAAAACAGATTATCGAAAATTAGTATCTAAAAAATATTTTCACGTTTTTCATTTGTTAACTCTTTTCTGTCAAGTCATAAAAAGCAAACCATAATTTTCCAGTCCCAAGTTTTCTCTTAGTCTCCTCAGACTACTGAGAAAATGTTTTAATAAACATTGCTATGTGTTTTTCTTTAAGCTCCTATATTATCATTCAAAGTCTGAATGATATGGGTTTCCAGAGATTTGGAGAGTGGCTGACCTTAGACCATAACTAGAAAGAATTGGATCATCTCATGAGCTAAACCCTTTTCACTTAAATCAGGAATATGGGGAAGAGATTAGTTTCTGTCAATCTTTGAGGAGGCTGGGGAGGACTCTCTCAGCTTGAATACAAGAAAAAAAGATCGGAGAAATTGTTCTATGTTCATGATCCTCTTTGTACAATATCTATCTAATTAAACATCTTCAATAAAGAGAAAGAACCCTGCATAAAAGCACCACAGATACAAGTCTTGCAGTGTTCAATTTCTATTATGCATGTGTGTGTTGTGTATGTTCAGTCATGTCCAACTCTTTGCCATCCCATGTACTGTAGCCTACCAGTCTACTCTATCCGTGGAATTTTCCAGCTGAGAATGCTGGATGGGGTTGTCATTTCCTATTCCAGGTCATCTTCTCGACCCAGGAATCGAGCTTCCATCTGTTGTGTCTCGTGCATTAGCAGGCAGATTCTTTACCACTGTGCTGGGGCTTTCATAGTGGTTCAGGTGTAAAGAATCTGCCTGCAATGCAGGAGCTGCAGAAGATGTGGGTTCAATCTCTGGGTCAGGAAGATCTGCTGGAGGAAGCCATGGCAACCCACTCTGATATTTTTGTCTGTTGAATCCCATGAACCGAGAAACCTGGCAGGTTTGCAGAGCCGGATAGGGCTGAAGTGACTTAGCAAGCATCCTTGCACCTTTAGATTCAAATACCACAAACATTATAAAACCTGATCTTATCCAAGACTATCTTCACCCTGTCTGACTTACAGTCCATGGTTTCCAACTCTAGAGTACATGAAAATTTTGTAAGAGCTTGTGAAAAATTTAGACGCCTAGTGGGTACAGAGTTCTGAATTTTTAACCATTGCCCATAAGATGTTCAGTTGTAGGTGGTTTGACTTCATTCTAAAGAATAAACAACCCAAGATTTGCAAGATACTATCATAGTCAAATTTAGATTTATAAAGAGGTCATATGAGTTTAGATAATAATATCTAAATTTACATGTGTGTTTGTGTTAGTCACTCAATCGTGTCTGACACTTTGCGACCCCATAGACTGTAGCCCACCAGGCTCCTATGTTCATGGGTTTCTCCAGGCAAGAATACTGGAGTGGGTTCCCATTTCCTTCTCCAGGAAAAATTCCCTACCCAGGTATGGAACCAGCATCTGTTAAGTCTGACCTACACTGGCAGGTGGATTCTTTACTTCTATCACCATCTGGTATTCATTATATTCTAAGCATTGTTATCAGTGCATTGTTTGTTAAATCCTATTTGTTAACATAGTATTGTATGTTACTATTTTTTTGTCTGTTTAATCACTAAGTTGTGTCTGACTCTTTTGGGACCCCATGGACTGTAGCCTGTCAGGCTCCTCTGTCAAGGGATCTCCTAGGTAAGAATACTGGAATGTGTTGCCTTTTCCTTCTCCAGAAGATCTTCCCAACCCAGGGATTAAACCCATTTTTTGCATTGGAAGGTGGTTCTTTACCACTGAGCCACCAAGGAAGCACCATTGCATATGAATATCACATGTTTAATCTTATGAAAATATGATGGGGTAAGTACTACCATTGTTAAGTAGTGCTAAGTACTACAATTGCTAAGAGAGAAGCAGTTACCAGGATATTAAGAATTTAAGCAATTTATCCAACATCACATGGTTAGTTCCAGCTGAAATTTGGCCCCAGGCAAGCTGGTTCCCAATCCATATACACCAAGATGATTTTAGAAAAGGCAGAGGAACCAGAGAACAAATTGCCAAGATCCATTGAATCATAGATAAAGTTCCAGAAAAACGTCTACTTCTGCTTTATTTACTAGGCCAGTGTTGGGCTGGATAAGGCACAAGCTGGAATCATGATTGCCAGGAGAAATATTGATAACTTCAGATATGCAGAGGACACCACCCTCATGGCAGAAAGCAAAGAACTAAAGAGCCTCTGGATGAAAGTGAAAGAGGAGAGTGAAAAAAGTTGGCTTAAAACTCAACATTCAGAAAACTAAGATCATGACATCTGGTCCCATCATTTCATGGCAAACAGATGGGGAAACAGTGACACACTTCATTCTGGGGGGCTCTAAAATCACTGCAGATGATGACTGCAGCCATGAATTAAAAGACGCTTGCTCCTTGGAAGAAGAGTTATTACCAACCTAGAAAGCATATTAAAAAGCAAAGATATTACTTTGCCAACAAAGGTCGGTTTGGTCAAAGTTTTGGTTTTTCCAGTAGTCATGTATAGATGTGAGAGTTGGACTATGAAGAAAGCTGATCACCAAAAAATTGATGCTTTTGAACTGTGGTGTTGGAGAAGACTTTTGAGGGTCCCTTGGACTGCACAGAGATTCAATCAGTCAATCCTAAAGGAAATCAGCCCTGAATATTCATCGGAAGGACTGATGCTAAAGCTGAAACTCCAATATTATGGCCACCTGATGAGAAGAACTGACTCACTAGAAAAGACTCTTATGCTGGGGAAGATTGAAGGTTGGAGGAGAAGGGGATGACAGAGGATGAGATATTTGGATGGCATCACTGACTCAATGAACATGAGTTTGAATAAACCCCGAGAGGTGGTGATGGACAGGGAAGCCTGGCATGCTGCAGTCCATGGGGTCACAAAAAATCAGACATGAATGAGTGACTGAAATGAAAGCTGGTTCAAATGGTAAAGAATCTGCCTGCAATGCAGGAGACCTGAGTTCAATCCCTGGGTCAGGAAGATCCCCTGGAGAAGGGAATGGTAAACCACTGCAGTATTCTTGCCTGGAGAATCCTATCTACAGAGAAGCCTGGTGGGCTATAACTCATGTGGTGGCAAGGAGGTGGACAAGACTGAAGCAACTTAACATGCACAAGTTGGCTATAGAGACCGTGTTTTTATTCGCCACCGTATACTGTCAATTATACACTAATCACCAAACCTGCTTAGATGAATCTTGACTGTCATGAACCTGGATATCCCAATTCATATGCACCAAATGTTTTCTTATCTTCCAGAATCTTGTGTAATACCCTCCACATCTTGGCACTTTTAACACTGTTCTCCTGTGAAGGAGAAGAGAGTGTCAGAAGATAAGATGACTAGATGGCATCACCAATGCAATGAACACAAACTTGCGCAAATTCCAGGAGGTGGTGAGGGACAGGCAGGCCTGGCATGCTGCAGTCCATGGGGTTGCAAAGAAAGAGTCAGATACCACTGGGCAACTGAACAACAACAACATTCCTGTGATTAATTATTTTATATAGACAGGAAGGACCCAGGGAACTCTTTCATAACTGTGTTATGACACCTGCATTTATACTTGCCTCTGAGGATGGGCCAGGGCATTTTTCCAATTGATAAGGGATAACACTATAGTGAGATATATATTTAAAATGCTCTATTTGTGTGTGGAAACAGTGTCAGACTTTATTTTGGGGGGCTCCAAAATCACTGCAGATGGTGATTGCAGCCATGAAATTAAAAGACGCTTACTCCTTGGAAGAAAAGTTATGACTAACCTAGATAGCATATCAAAAGCAGAGACATTACTTTGCTGATTAAGGTCCATCTAGTCAAGGCTATGGTTTTTCCTGTGGTCATGTATGGATGTGAGAGTTGGGCTGTGAAGAAGGCTGAGTGCCGAAGAATTGATGCTTTTGAACTGTGGTGTTGGAGAAGACTCTTGAGAGTCCCTTGGACTGCAAGGAGATCCAACCAGTCCATTCTGAAGGAGATCAGCCCTGGGATTTCTCTGGAAGGAATGATGCTAAAGCTGAAACTCCAGTACTTTGGCCACCTCATGCGAAGAGTTGACTCACTGGAAAAGACTTTGATGCTGGGAGGGATTGGGGGCAGGAGGAGAAGGGGACAACCGAGGATGAGATGGCTGGATGTCATCACTGACTCGATGGACGTGAGTCTGAGTGAACTCTTGGAGTTGGTGATGGACAGGGAGGCCTGGCGTGCTGAGATTCATGGGGTCACAAAGAGTCAGACATGACTGAGTGACTGAACTGAACTGAACTGAATCTGTGTGTGACCCTAGAATTAAAATGTGGCCATATTTTCTGGGCAAACTTTTAGCTGTATGGGATAAACAGAAAGAATCTATCTAGATTAGAAAGTGGTAAAATCCAGGTTAAGAATGAGATGATTTTAAGCAGAAGGTGAATGGTAAATATTTAGAGTCAATAAAAGTGTCCAATTGTTTCATTAAGACATTAAGAATATATATAATATAATAGCCAAAAGACAGAAGATACACATATGAGATCAAAGTAGCAGCAAAATAAGTTAAACCAAAGTAAATACATGACAGTTTCTGAAGTAAGCTAAGTGATTTTTTTTCATGCCCTTAAAAAGTAAAGTTAGGAAGGAAAAGGTTTAGTGTATGCCAACATCAGTCAAAAGGTTTGACAGAAAACCAAAGCAGTCACTTTCCCAATATTACTGCCTTCATATTTATGTTAGCACAAGTCATTTATCATCCATTTCAGTGCTGTTCAAGAAGCAGGATCACATTTATTAAAAAATTTACTATCATATTGCATATAGTAAATCTATGGTTCTTAAACAGAGAATATTCCCAAGGAAGGATAAAAATATGTGAGCAGTGAATTACTTTATATCAAGGTTGTTTATCAAATCTTAATGAAATGAGAAAATCACCTTGCAATGAGCTTATGGCCTCATCCTTTAAGGAATTACATGAGTAAATAATGACATTTACATAATCATCAATAAATCAATGACTATGTAATTAAATTGAATGTATTTAAATCTTAGCCTTTTGATTTTTATTCAAGCTAGAATATTGTGGAACTTTAAGTTGGGTGACCACTTAAAAAGATAACATCTTTTTAAATTTACTCAGTTTTTAATTGAAGGATGATTGCTTTGAAACATTTGTTGGTTTCTGCCATACATCAACATGATTTAGCCATAGGTATATGTATGTCCTCTCCCTCTCGTGCCTCCCTCCCACCCTTTCTAACCCCTCTAAATTGTTACAAAGCCCCTGTTTGAGTTCCCTGAGTCATACAGCAAATTCCCATTGGCTATCTATTTTACACATGGTAGTGTGTATGCTTAGCAGATAGAAAGGTTGCTTGATAGAGAAATTAGTAAACGTGTGATCAAACTACAGAGGCCCATAAACCAAACAGTGCTAATGTAAAGTGGCTGGAAGGGACCAAGCTGCAGATAATGAAAGGGCATTTATGATACTTGGAGACAATGACAAAACTTAATAGATGATATTCAGCCAAGTAGTTGACATGAGAAAGGACCAGATGTTCGAATACACATTTGCAGAATGTAAGAGGAAGATTTGTGATTTAGTGTTGTCAGACAGAATGAAAATAAGGATAAGGGAGACAGTCCACATTAAGGATGTTTTCCTTTGGGGTGTTCTGGCAAGGTTCATACAGAAAATGCAGGGACCAATTAGATTTAACAACACCCTCTTCCCACCCTTGCCTGTTATTGGCCCTTCGTAATGTGAAGTGTGACCAAAGACTTACTCTGGAGTTGCTTTGTTTTTCCTCACAAATGAATTTGAATAGTCAAAATGGGTAACTTGTATAATTAATTAAGAAAAAAGGAAACACAACGTTAGGAAACATGATACAATTTTGTTTACTGTTTAAGCATCTTTTTCATCTTTTTCTATCACCCATGGTAGCAACTTTTTTCTCATTCTTAACCAAAAATAAAAAACACACACAAAAAAGAGGAAAACAAAAAGTGAGGAAGAAGGCTTTGTCTCACAGGTCTGCTATTTTTTTTTGTTTTCATTACTTTTTCTTTCTTTATCAGTGATTCTGGAATGTCAATTCTTCATCACATCGGCATGGTTGACACATTTTCTATGGAACCAAACAACAATATAACCAAAGCAAGGCAAAACAATGGTAGTCTATAAACTATTGATTCAGTCACATGACCATTTAACTCAATCTACTTTTTCTTCTCATTTCATTAAGTAGAAATGAAATGTGTCTAAACTTAATCAATTTATGAGGATGAAGGAAAACAGAAGATGGTCTGAGGGTCAACTCAAATTCAAGTCTGGCCAGTTTTAGAAATCTCTTACAGTTGTGTGTGGTAGGATTGACAGGCTGATAATGAGTCTACCCTTCATTTTTGATAGCCCACACTGATGTTTTGTTTTTGTACATCTTGAAAAACAGCTCCCATGTGCTAGCTTTTCCAACATTACTTGAGGATTCCATACCTGTGAACATGAACAGGTTAACCCCAGAAGAAATATAAATGAACAATAAATGGAGTAAAATGTTTACTGAAACAATTTACTGAAATTCTTTATGGTTGAAGAGAATAAACTGATTTTTCTCTAGTTATGTTGGTAATGTGTATGTGTGTGCTAATTTACTTAATATCCAGTGGCAAATAAACTTAAGAAAATCTAAATATATTCAATATGAATATGTTTAGTGTATAGTAGAGCCAGAACGTGAAATAGGCAGACTTAAATGATTTTCAAGTATATTGTTTTCAAATATATATATAAGACAGAGTGATTTTGTAAATCAATTTGTGTAGCACTGTGTATCATCTTCTGAAGACTGGAAAAAATAAAACAAAGCAGATATACATTGGTAAGGGCACAACTGAGATAGCACTGACTATTTTTGGATTCTAATAAATGGGAGATTTAGGACATAATTCTTTAAGGTAGGGTGGGTGTGTATGTGTGTCCATGTGTGTGTGAATTATGTTTTTTTCTATATATTTCACAAAATTTTTACATAATGTTGTTGTTCAGTTACTAAGTCATGTCCGACTCTTTGCAACCCCATGGACTGTAGCCCACCAGGCTCCTCTGTCTGTAAGATTCTCTATGTAAGAATACTGGAGTAGGTTGCCGTTTCCTTCTCCACGGGATCTTCCTGACCCAGGGATCAAACCCGAGTCTCCTGCATTGACAGACAGATTCTTTACCAGTGAGCCATCAGGGAAGTCCTTTTACATCAGTTCAGTTCAGTTCAGTTCGTGTCCGACTCTTTGCATAAGTCTAAATAAATATACATAAGCAAACACAGGCACACATGTGTGTTTATGCATGCATAATCCTCTGGTTTGCTGTCCACATTTTTTCTGGCTTGTGTGATTTGCAGTGACCTTTTGACTAAATCAGGGGGAAAAAAATAGTAGCTTTTATTTCTAAAACCAGGAATACACTACTCTCATGAGGGTTATAGATGTATTCTCAGTGAATATCAACTAGAATATTTTAAAAAACAGGATAGCATACATGTATCTTTTCTGTCAGATTTCTAATTATTTGCTCGTTATGATGTGGGTGCTTTATGTCATGGAGACTTGAATCCTTGTGATTTTTGTAGATGACTTTTCTATGTCTGTTTTTTTCTTGTAGGGTCTTAAGTTTCATCAGATACTCTTAATTCTTTAAATAAATCTTCTTTGTGACTTTAGCTGGTTAGAGTAGAAATCAAGCACTTGCACCAAAATGACTGCTATTTAAGAATTTTGTTATTAAGTCTTTTATTGTAAAACATATTTAGGCATATATTTCTCATGATCGGTGTTGCAATCTAAAGGTGTTCTCTTGCAAAGTCTGCCGGTAAAGTTATAATAATAACTATCATATACTGAATGCTGAGTATACGTCAATATTTTTAGATGTTATTGCTAATTTTCTTAAGAATACTGTGACAGAGATATCTTTTAAAGTCTTTCCTTCTTCTCTGCATCTCTTCTATCTTTGATTCCTTCCATCCATCTTTACATTATTCCTTCCTTCAAAAAATACTCCCTACTTAAATTAACATTTCTTTACCATTTCAGACCATAGTGATTCATTAAACTACAATCCCCAGCTATCATAGATGTCTACACCATGCACTGGACAATTAAACATTAACTTGATGTTTTATGATATTCTTCATTTTTTTTTTTGAGCTAATCTACTATTTATATCCTGTTACATAACTTCAGGCATTATGGCCTTGTGTATTTTTTAATGTCATCCTTTATTGCTTATTTCATAAAATTCTACCTTGCATTTTAAGTGTTACACACATTTCAAAGTATCTTTTCATGTATTGGTATGTTTTATCTTCACAAAAATTCATGAAATAGTGTTTGGTGTATGTTACTTTCTCTCTTTGAAAGGTAGAGATAATACATTAAATAACTAAGTCAGGTTTACCCAGAAGCATTTGGAATAAGATCCATAATTCTTACCTAATCATGACTTTTGATACCATATTGCTCAATTTAGTTATGTGTTGCTGTTGGTATTTTGAGAAATGAAATTTACATTTTTGCCTTTGTTTCATCGTTGAACAAATACATGTGTGCTATACAAAGATTAGTAATTCCCTTCTCTTTCTAATAGGGCATAAAGCACTAAAGATCATGGATAATGATCAAAAATTAAAATAACCCTCACTTAACTATCCATGTGGTGAGTCTCAATGTGGATCAAACTATAGTTAAATAAAACAGCTTTCCTCTATAATTTACATAGTTTATTTTTTAAGATTTATTTATTTTTTATATAAATTTATATTTTTTGCCATACAACATGAATCCACCACAGGTATACACATGTTCCCCATTCTGAACCCCCCTCCCTCCTCCTTCCCCATACCATCCCTCTGGGTCGTCCCAGTGCACCAGCCCCAAGCATCTAGTATCATGCATCGAACCTGGACTGGCAATTCATTTCATATATGATATTATACATGTTTCAATGCCATTCTTCCAAATCATCCCACCCTCTCCCTCTCCCACAGAGTCCAAAAGATTGTTCTATACATCTGTGTCTCTTTTGCTGTCCTGCATACAGGATTATTGTTGCCATCTTTCTAAATTCCATATATATGCGTTAGTATACTGTATTGGTGTTTTTCTTTCTGACTTACTTCACTCTGTATAATAGGCTCCAGTTTCATCCACCTCATTAGAACTGATTCAAATGCATTCTTTTTAATGGCTGAGTAATACTCCATTGTGGAACCCTCTTACACTGTTGGTGGGAGTGCAAACTAGTACAGCCACTATGGAGAACAGTATGTAGATTCCTTAAAAAACTGGAAATAGAATTGCCTTATGACCCAGCAATCCCACTGATGGGCATACACACCAAGAAAACCAGAATTGAAAGAGACACATGTACTCCAGTGTTCATAGTTTATTTTATACACTTAAAAATATCTTTCTGGAAAGGGTCCTTTGTGTCACTATCCTGCCAAGCCATCTATACCACAAAATGAGGGGTCCAGAGACTGTGGTTCCCATTGCTTTACATACCAGCAACACTGAACTCAAAGTTCTGTAAACTTTCAAATAAATATATTTAAATATGTGCATAAATGAATTTATATATATATATATTACCTTTGAAGGCAACATAATTTTTATTAAATTTATTAAATGTAAAGTTTTATTAAATTTTTTGTTTTACATAAAACTGAATAGTTGAGATCTTATGGCTAATTTACACTATAATAAATTATTTGTGTGTATGTTAGTTGTTCAGTCCTGTCTGACTCTGAGACCCCATGGACTGTAGCCCACCAAGCTCCTCTGTCCATGGAATTTTCCAGGCAGGAATACTGGAGTGGATTGCTATTTCCTTCTCCAGGGAATCCTCCCAAACCAGGGATCAAACCCAGGTCTCCTGCATTGCAATTGGAGGCTTTACTGTCTGAGCTACTAGGGAAGCCCAATAAATTATTTACACCTTTCTATTTTTTAAGTATAATTTGAGCATGATGATTTTGAAAGGTGGTCATATTCATGATGAAGAGAAAGAAGGTTTAACATTAAGTCTGAAGTTCTGCCTTCAGAATCTGTCACCTTGAGCGAAACAGTCGACTATTTTAAGTTCACCTTTCTTATAAGTTATACATTAATTAATTCACTTGTTCTAATGACAAATGTTTATCAACAATGGCCTGTTATATGCCATGAGTTATGCTAACTGGGTATGATAATGCTTTGCCTTTCAAGGGGTTTGCATGAAAATCAAAAGACAATGTATATGAGAATATCTTATAAAATTTAAAGGGCTACAAATATAAGAAATGTTTTTAATGCCTTGTATGGTTTTAAATTGCTTTCTAAAATAGAGAAGACCAAAATTACATTCAGCAGAGCTTTAACATTCAGAGAATTGTGTTGAATTATAATTAGAAATTGCTTTATATTGTGACTTTCTTTAAAACATATTATCCATTTTATCAGAATATCAGATTCTGTAGCACACTATGCAATCAAAAACTCTTTATTAAACAATATTTATGCTGTTTGTGTGTGTGAGTTTGTGTGACCACCTGGGTCTTTGGGGAGAGGCTATTCTTGCTATCTCATTAATATTTTCAGCTGAGAGAATTTGCATTTTGAAGCTGGCTGATTCTGTGTGTGTATATATATATATAGTTCTGTTCAGTACAGTTGCTCAGTCCTGTCCAAATCTTTGCAACCCTATGGAAAGCAGGACACCAGGTTCCCTGGCTTGTCACCAACTCCCGGAGATTGCTCAAACTCATGTCCTTCTAGTCAGTGTTGCCATCCAAACATTATGTCCTCTGTTGTCCCCTTCTCCTCCTGCCTTCAATCTTTCCCAGCATCAGGTTCTTTTCCAGAGTCAGTTGTTCGAATTAGGTGGCGAAAGCATTGGAGTTTCAGCTTCCTCATGAGTCCTTTCAATGAATATTCAGGACTAATTTCCTTTAGGATTGACAGGTTGGATCTCCTTGCAGTCCAAGGGACTCAAGAGTCATCTCCACTACCACGGTTCAAAAGCATCAATGTTTCAGCACTCAGCTTTCTTTATACTCCAACTCTCACATCCATCTCACATCTCACATCCAACTTTTCACATCCAGGGAAGGGCATCCCTGGTGGCTCAGAAGGTAAAGCATCTGCCTACAATGCGACAGACCCGGGTTCGATCCTTGGATTGGGAATATTCCCTGGAGAAGGAAATGACAACACAGTCTAGTATCCTTGCTTGGAAAATCCCAGGGATTGAGGAGCCTAGTAGACACCATGGAACCTCAAAGAATCGGACATGACTGACCAACTTCACTTACACTTCACTTTTCTAACATCCATACATACATGACTTCTGGAAAAATCATAGCTTTGACTAGATGGACTTATGTTGGCAAAATAATGTCTCTGCTTTTTTAATATGCAGTCTAGGTTGGTCATAGCTTTGCTTCCAAGGAGCAAGTGTCTTTAAATGTCACAGCTGCAGTCACCATCTGCAGTGATTTTGGAACCCCCCAAAATAAAATTTCTCACTGTTTCCACTGTTACCCTATCTATCTGCCATGAAGTGATGGGAATATATGCCATGATGTTAATTTTCTGAATGTTGAATTTTAAGCCAACTTTAAACTTTCCTCTTTCACTTTCATCAAGAGGCTTTTTAGTTCCTCTTCACTTTCTGCCATAAGAGTGGTGTCATCTGCATATCTGAGGTTATTGATATTTCTCCTGGCAATCTTGCTTCCAGCTTGTGCTTCATCCAGCCCAGCATTTCACATATTGTACTTGGCATCATGGGTCTTAGGAAGCATCACTAAGAACAAACCTAATAGAGGGGATGGAATTCCAGTTGAGTTACTTCAAATCCTGAAAGATGATGCTGTGAGAGTGCTGCATGCAATATGCCAGCAAATTTGGAAAACTCAGCAGTGACCACAGGACTGGAAAAAGTCAGTTTTCATTCCAATCCCAAAGAAAGGCAATACCAAAGAATGCTCAAACTACTGCACAATTGCACTCAACTCAGATGCTACCGAAATAATGCTCAAAATTCTTGAAACCAGGCATCAAGAGTATGTGAATTATCAACTTCCTGATGTTCAAGCTGGATTTAGAAAAGCCAGAGGAACCAGAGATCAAATTGCCAACATTTGTTGGATCATGGAAAAAATGAGAGAGTTCCTGGAAAACATCTACTTCTGCTTAATTGACTATAAAAAAGACTTTGACTGTGTGGATCGCAGCAAACTGGAAATTCTTAAAGAGACGGAAGTACCAGACCGCCTGATCGTCCTCCTGAGAAATCTGTATGGAGGTCAAGATATAACAGTTAGAACTGGACACGGAACAACAGACTGATTCCAAATCGGGAAAGGATTACGTCAAGGCTGTATATTGTCACTTTGCTTATTTAACTTATATGCAGAATACATCATGAGAAACACTGGGCTGGATGAAACACAAGTTGGAATCAAGACTGTTGGGAGAAATCTGAATAACCTCCGATGTGCAGATGACACCACACTAACAGCAGAAAGCAGAAAAGAACTAAAGAGTTTCTTGATGAAAGTGAAAGAGGAGAGTGAAAAAGTTGGCTTAAAACTCAACATTCAGAAAACTAAGATCATGGCATCTGGTCCCATCAGTTCAGTTCAGTTAGGTTCAGTCGCTCAGACATATCTGGCTCTTTGTGACCCCCATGTATCACAGCACGCCAGCCCTTCCTGTCCATCACTAACTCCCGGAGTTCACCCAAACTCATGTCCATGGAGTCGGTGATGCCATCCAGCCACCTGATCCTCTGTCGTCCCCTTCTCCTCCTGCCCCCAATCCCTCCCAGCATCAGGGTCTTTTATAATGAGTCAACTCTTTTTTTTTTTTTTAATTTTTAACATATAATTTTATTTATTTTAATTGGAGGTTAATTACTTTACAATATTGTATTGGTTTTGCCATACATCAACATGAATCTGTCACAGATATACACATGTTCCCCATCCTGAACTCCCCTCCGTTCTCCCTCTCTGTACCATCCCTCTGGGTCATCTCAGCGCACCAGCCCCAAGCATCCAGTATCATGCATCGATCCTGGACTGGCGATTCATTTTATATATGACATTATACATGTTTCAATGCCATTCTTCCAAATCATCCCACCCTCTCCCTCTCCCACAGAGTCTAAAAGACTGTTCTATAAATCTGTGTCTCTTGCTGTCCCACATACAGGGTTATCATTACTGTCTTTCTAAATTTTATAAATATGTGTTAGTATACTGTATTGGTGTTTTTCTTTTTGGCTTATTTCACTCTGTATACTAGGCTCCAGTTTCATCCATCTCATTAGAACTGATTCAAATGTTTTATTTTTAATGACTGAGTAATATTCCATGGCATCTCGTCCTATCAATTCATGGGAAATAGATGGGGAAACAGTGGAAACAGTTTCAGACTTTATTTTTTGGGGCTCCAAAATCACAGCAGATGGTGACTGCAGCCATGAAATTAAAAGATGCTTACTCCTTGGAAGAAAAGTTATGACCAACCTAGATAGCATATTGAAAAGCAGAGATGTTACTTTGCCAACAAAGGTCTATCTAGTCAAGGCTATGGTTTTTCCAGTGGTCATGTATGGATGTGACAGTTGGACTGTGAAGAAGGCTGAGTGCCAAAGAGTTGATGCTTTTAAACTGTGGTGTTGGAGAACACTCTTGAGAGTCCCTTGGATTGCAAGGAGATCCAACCAGTCCATTCTGAAGGAGATCAGCCCTGGGATTTCTTTGGAGGCATTTATGCTGAAGCTGAAACTCCAGTACTTTGGCCAACTCATGCAAAGAGTTGACTCTTTGGAAAAGACTGTGATGCTGGGAGGGATTGGGGGCAGGAGGAGAAGGGGACGACAGAGGATGAGATGGCTGGATGGCATCACTGACTCGATGAATGTGAGTCTGAGTGAACTCTGGGAGTTGGTGATGGACATGGAGGCCTGGCATGCTGTGATTCATGGGGTCACAAAAACTCGGACATGACTGAGCGACTGAACTGAACTGAACTGAATATTCCATTGTGTATATGTACCACAGCTTGCTTATCCATTCACCTGCTGATGGACATCTAGGTTGCTTTCATGTCCTGGCTGTTATAAACAGTGCTGCAATGAACATTGGGGCACATGTGTCTCTTTCAATTCTGGTTTCCTCAGTGTGTATGCCCAGCAGTGGATTTGCTGGGTCAAAAGGCAGTTCTATTTCCAGTTTTTTAAGGAATCTCCACACTGTTCTCCATACTGGCTTTACTAGTTTTCATTCCCACCAACAGTATAAGAGGGTTCCCTTTTCTCCACACCCTCTCCAGCATTTATTGCTTGTAGACTTTTGGATAGCAACAATTCTGACTGGTGTGAAATGGTACCTCATTGTGGTTTTGCTTTGCATTTCTCTGATAATGAGTGATTTTGAACATCTTTTCATGTGTTTGTTAGCCATCTGTATGTCTTTTTTGGAGAAATGTCTATTTAGTTATTTGGCCCATTTTTTGATTGGGTCATTTATTTTCCTGGATTTGAGCTGCATGTGTTGCTAGTATATTTTTGAGATTAGTTGTTTGTCAGTTGCTTCATTTGCTATTATTTTCTCCCATTCTGAAGGCTATCTTTTCACCTTGCTTATAGTTTCCTTTGTTGTGCAGAAGCTTTTAATTAATTACGTCCCTTTTGTTTATTTTTGCTTTTATTTCCAATATTCTGGGAGGTGGGTAATAGAGGATCCTCTTTAAATGAGGTGTCCAAAGTATTGGAGTTTCAGCTCTAGCATCATTCCTTCCAAAGAACACCCAGGACTGGTTTCCTTTAGAATGGACTGGTTAGATCTCCTTGCAGTCCAAGGGACTCTCAAGAGTCTTCTCCAACACCACAGTTCAAAAGCATCAATTCTTCGGCACTCAGCTTTCTTCACAGTCCAACTCTCACATCCATACATGACCACTGGAAAAACCATAGCCTTGACTAGATGGACCTTTGTTGGCAAAGTAATGGCTCTGCTTTTGAATATGCTATCTAGGTTGGTCATAACTTTCCTTCCAGGAGTAAGTGTCTTTTAATTTCATGGCTGCAGTCACCATCTGCAGTGATTTTGGAGCCCCAAAAATAAAGTCTGACACTGTTTCCACTGTTTCTCCTTCTATTTCCCCATCACTTCATGGCAAATAGGTAAGGAAACAGTAGAAACAGTGAGAGAATTTATTGCTTTTTTTGGCGGGGGGTGGGGGGAGGCTCCAAAATCACTTCAGATGGTGACTGCAGCATGAAATTAAAAGATACTTACTCCTTACAAGTGTTATGACCAATTTAGACTGTGTATTAAAAAACAGAGACATTACTTTGCCAACGAAGGTCCAACTAGTCAAAGCTTTGGTTTTTCCAATAGTCATATATTGGTGTGAAAGTTAGATTATAAAGAAAGCTGATCACTGAAGAATTGATGCTTTTGAACTGTGGTGTTGGAGAAGACTCTTGAGAGTTCCTTGGACAGCAAAGAGATTCAACCAGTCCATCCTAAAGGAAATCAGTCCTGAATATTCATTGGAAGGACTGAGGCTGAAGCTGAAATGCCAATATTCTGGCAACCTGATGTGAATAACTGGAAAAGTCTCTGATGCTGGGAAGTATTGAAGGTCGGAAGAGAATTGGGACAGTGGAGGATGAGATGGTTGGATGGTACCACAGCTCAATGGACATGAGTAGGGTCCAGGAGTTGGTGATGGACAGGGATGCCTCACGTGCTATTGTCCATAGAGTGGTAGAGTTGGACATAGCTGAATGACTGAACTGAACTGACCGAAATCTGCATATTCATTAAATTAAAAGGGTGATAGTTTACAGCCTTGATATATTCCTTTCCTGATTCCAATCAGTCTGTTTTTCATGTCCAGTTCTAACTATTGCTTGTTTACTTGCATACTTATTTTTCAGGAGGTAGGTATGGTGCTCTGGTATTGCCATCTCTTTAAGAATTTTCCATGGTTTGTTGTGACCCACACAGTCAAAGGCTGTGGTGTAGTCAATAAAACAGAAGCAGATGTTTTTCTGGAACTCTTTTGCTTTTTTGATTATCCAGCAGCTGTTGGTTATTTGATCTCTGGTTCCTCTGGCTTTTCTAAATCCAACTTGAACATCTGGAAGTTCTCGGTTAGCATCATGGTGGAGATTTCTGAACAAAATGTGGTCCACTTTTGAAATGAATGGCAAACCTCTTCAGAATTCCTGTCCTGAGAACTCCATGAACTATATGAAAAGGCAAGTTCACCTTTCAGTATCATATGACACTGAAAGATGAACTCCCCAGATCGTCAGGTGCCCAATATGCTACCAGAGAAGAGTGAAGAAATAACTGCAGAAGGAATGAAGATACAGAGCCAAAGTAAAAATAACACTGAGTTGTGGATGTGACTGGTGATGGAAGTAAAGTCCCCTGTTATAAAGAACAATACTATATAAGAATCTTAAAGTTAGTTCCATGAATCAAAGTAAATTGAAAGTGGTCAAACAGGAGTTGGCAAGAGTGAACATCAACATTTAGAAATCAGTGAACCTAAATGGACTGGAATGGGTGGATTTAATTCAGATGACCATAATATCTACTACTGTGGGCAAGAATTTTAGAAGAAAAGGAGTAGCCCTCACAGTCAACAAGAGTCCAAAATGCAGTACTTGGGTGCAATCTCAAAAACAACAGAATAATCTCTGCTTGTTTCCAAGGCAAACCATTTTGTATATATATTAGTTCAGTCGCTCAGTCGTGTCTGACTCTTTGCGATCACATGAATCGCAGCACGCAAGGCCTCCCTGTCCATCACCAACTCCCGGAGTTCACTCAGACTCGTGCCCATCGAGTCAGTGATGCCATCCAGCCATCTCATCCTCGGTCGTCCCCTTCTCCTCCTGCCCCCAATCCCTCCCAGCATCAGAGTCTTTTCCAATGAGTCAACTCTTTGCATGAGGTGGCCAAAGTACTGGAGTTTCAGCTTTAGCGTCATTCCTTCCAAAGAAATCCCAGGGCTGATTTCCTTCAGAATGGACTGGTTGGATCTCCTTGCAGTCCAAGGGACTCTTAACAGTCTTCTCCAACACCACAGTTCAAAAGCATCAATTCTTCGGCGCTCAGCCTTCTTCACAGTCCAACTCTCACATCCATACATGACCACAGGAAAAACCATAGCCTTGACTAGACGGACCTTAGTCGGCAAAGTAATGTCTCTGCTTTTGAATATGCTATCTAGGTTGGTCATAACTACCTCTCTTCTTTTCACAGCTATTTGTAAGGCCTCCCCAGACAGCCATTTTGCTTTTTTGCATTTCTTTTCCATGGGGATGGTCTTGATCCCTGTCTCCTGTACAATGTCACGAACCTCATTCCATAGTTCATCAGGCACTCTATCTATCAGATCTAGGCCATTAAATCTATTCCTCACTTCCACTGTATAATCATAAGGGATTTGATTTAGGTCATACCTGAATGGTCTAGTGGTTTTCCCTGCTTTCTTCAATTTAAGTCTGAATTTTGTAATAAGGAGTTCATAATCTGAGCCATAGTCAGCTCCTGGTCTTGTTTTTGTTGACTGTATAAAGCTTCTCCATCTTTTGCTACAACAAATATAATCAATCTGATTTCGGTGTTGACCATCTGGTGATGTCCATGTGTAGAGTCTTCTCTTGTGTTGTTGGAAGAGGGTGTTTGCTATGACCAGTGCATTTTCTTGGCAAAACTCTATTAGTCTTTGCCCTGCTTCATTCTGTATTCCAAGGCCAAATTTGCCTGTTACTCCAGGTGTTTCTTGACTTCTTACTGTTGCATTCCAGTCCCCTATAATGAAAAGGATTGTTATCTCCATGTTTTTTTATATCCTCCTATTCAAAATTATTATCTTTCATTTAGTTACTTTCTTCTTTATAGTCATAATTTACCTATCTGCAGAATTGCAGGTATTTGTATAGAAGACATTTGTGAAACAAATATCTGCTTTATTTTATTTATATTTTTCCCATCCTATTTTATATGAAGACAAAGTGGAATTATATCCCAGTCAAACACTTACAGTTATTTGAGAGATTTGTATTATGGTGCTTAATTTTTTTTTTCAGGAAAACATTCAAAATATTTAGTTAAATGCTAATGGATCATTTATTGAGCCTTTATCTTATATTCAAAATTATTTTAAGTATTGATGGAATAACAAAATGTGAATAATCTTATTAGATTAAAATACCTTACTAGATTGAAAAATGGATGTCCATATTGTAGTTCCACTAGCAAGTGCTGGTAGGGTGATCCAGTATGAACTCTCTCCATTGTTCATCAACAAGACTGGAGCTTTATTGATCCTAGAAATATTAGGGTTGGAGATAAGAGCACTGGATTTTGTGTGTGAGTGCACATGTGTTTCTGTTTTTCACAAATATTATCTACATCTTATTAAGAAGTTATTACAATTCCTTGCTTCACTGGCTAGAGGTATGGCCATAAGATTTTCTCTGAATAATGAAATGTAAGCAAAGGGAAAGTGTGTTATTATCAAGGAAAAGCTTTTAGAGTCAGTACATGGGCAATAATGATTACTTCCTGTGGGTCATGAGATGGGCAATACAGTTGGAGAAGCTCGTTCAATTGCTTGGACTTTGCCTAGGAGAGTGTGTGGAGTAGAGTCAGAGTTGACCCATGTTGCTCATGTAATGTGGCCAAGAAAGAATCATGTGCTATAATGAGCCTCTGAGTTTGAGGTCATATGTGACTGCAGCATAACCTGGATTCTTCTCTGTGTTATTAACAAGTAGTTACTTTAGGAACTTTTAATTGCATTTCAATCTCTTTGGCCCATAGGTGGTGCTCACTTCCTCTTGAAGTGGAAAAAAAAAAAATATATATATATATATATATATATATATATACACTGAATGCTGGAAATCCAAGTTAAGAAAATAGTGTTGGCCCTTAAATGACTCATTATCTCATTGCAACCAGATATATCTCCAGTTATAAAAGCCTGTGGTAAATTAGTAAGAGAGGCATGAGGAAATTATATAAGTAATTAAAATGAAGGTGCTTGAATTAGTCTTGGGAGATACAGGGGGAAAGCCTTTGGCTCCTCTGCCCACCCGTTTACCAGCAGCCCTCCCCACTTTGCCTCTTCTTCTCCAAGCAAAGAGTCACTGACAATATAATTGGTGTGTTAGTTTCCCTTGATTCTGTGACAGATTTTCAGAAGCTTTGTAGTTATATTTTAGTTCCACATAATTAGAAGTCCAACACAGAGCTCAGTGACTAAAATCAAGGTGCTGGTAGGGCTGTACTCCTCTCTGTACATTCTAGAGAATTTGACTTCTTGTCTTTTCCAGTATCTAGAGGCTGCCCATATTCTTTCCTCCATCTTCAGAGCCCACAACTCCAAGTCAAGACACTCTCACATTGCATCATTACCTTTTCTTTTACATTCATTTTTCCACTTTTTAGAACCCTTGTGATTACATTGGAGCCACATAGATAATTCAGTATAATTTTCCAATGTTAAGGTCAGCCGATCAAGAACCAAAAACATACTTTCAATCAATTTCTTTTTGCCATGTAAGGTAACATATTTAAAGGTTCCTATGACTGAGACCTGGATATCATAGGGAAGAAGGCTATTTTTCTGCCTGAAAGATGGTGAAAGACAGGGAAGCCTGACATGCTACAGTCCATGGGGTTGCAGATTCAAACACGACTGATTAACTGAACAACCACAACATCACTTATAACTAACTGAGCCACCAGAGAAGGGGATGGCAACCCACTCCAATATTCTTGCCTGGAGAATCCCCATGGACAGAGGAGCCTGGCTGGTTATAGTCCACTGTGTCTTATAGAGTTGAACATGACTGAAGAGACAACACACACACGTAACTAACTGAACTTCCATCTCAAATCTGAATCAGGCCTTTCTGATAAACATCCAATTGAAGAATGTAAGTTAGGCTTTAGTATTGCTTTGTGACTCTAATTTTTCTCTCATGGTCTAAATCATGGGACTTGCTTGGGCCTATATCCCTATAGAGAAAATTAATAGAGGATTGCAAAGCAGAGGCTTTGACTAGATGGACCTTTGTTGACAAAGTAATGTCTCTGCTTTTTAATATGCTGTCTAGATTGGTCATAATTCTTCTTCCAAGGAGTAAGCATCTTTTAATTTCATGACCGCAATCACCATCTGCAGTGATTTTGGAGCCCAAGAAAATAAAGTCTGTCACTGTTTCCATTGTTTCACCATCCATTTGCCAAGAAGTGATGGAACCAGATGCCATGATTTTAGTTTTCTCAATGTTAATTTTGAAGTCAGCTTTTTCATTCTCCTCTTTTACCTTCATCAAGAGACTCTTTAATTCCTCTTCACTTCTGCTATAAGGATGTTGTCATCTGCATATCTGAGGTTATTGACATTTCTCATGGCAAACTTGATTCCAGCTTGTGCTTCATCCAGCCCTATTTCCCATAAGGTTCTCTGCATATAAGTTAAATAACAATGTCTTGTTCTTCTCTTGCTTCTCAAAAATCCATTTATTGGGAACCCTAGTACACTGGAAGCCTGGCAGAAGGTTTATACAAGGAAGAACCAAATCCTATATTTCCTTCATTGCCCAAAACCCTCCCCTAGGTTATTGACATTTCTCATGGCAAACTTGATTCCAGCTTGTGCTTCATCCAGCCCTATTTCCCATAAGGTTCTCTGCATATAAGTTAAATAACAATGTCTTGTTCTTCTCTTGCTTCTCAAAAATCCATTTATTGGGAACCCTAGTACACTGGAAGCCTGGCAGAAGGTTTATACAAGGAAGAACCAAATCCTATATTTCCTTCATTGCCCAAAACCCCCCCCCCCCCCCTCCGCCGCCCCACATCCCCAGGATGAATCCACATAGAAGAAGTTAGCTCATTTGAGTTCTGGGGCCAGGTGGGTGGGAACCCATTCCCAAACTTCTAGCTAGGGCCTGAATGGGTATCATGATAAAGATTCAGTGGTTTTATAACGTCAAGTAGAACTAAAGTGAGGCCACATTAGTCAGCAGAAAATCTCCAAATTAGGACCACGCTAGTTATAGGCACTGTGTTTACTGTATACTTATGATTGGAGTATGAATACATGTGCAATTTTGATACATTATATAGGTTTTCAAATACTGGATCTCTGAAACTTCAACAATATTGCTTGCTGATAAGACAAATTTGAGTGTATTGCTTATCACTGTAAGAGAATATAATTTTGCCACAATCTTAGCGTTGTCTCAGAAAGAAAGTTTAAGTCAGAATATTTACTGAGATTTTAGTATCAGTTTAAGCTAGTTCTTTCAATGCAAGACCTTGGTTAGGGTTGGAAAAGTGTGATATAATAGTACAATATATGTGAATAGAGGAAGGCGAGAATTTAGAGACAATAGATTCAAAGTGTCTTTGTCATAAACTGTAATTTTATGCTTTCTTTAGAAGATTTGAAGAGTATTTTAGGAAGTTTTTGGAATGACTAGTAAAGATGTTTTTAGCTCTAAATTTCTGGTAGAAGCCTTTCCTGGTTTGCTCAGTGGTAAAGAATCTACCTGACAATTCAGGAGACACAGTTTCGGTCCCTGATTAGCAAGATCCCACATGCCACGTAGCAACAAAGTCCATGCACAGCATCTTTTGAGCCTGTGTTCTTGAGGTCAGGAGCCACAACTACTGAGCCCATTGTCACAACTACTGAGGCCTTTACACCCTAAAACCCATGCTCCACAACAAGATAATCCACCACAATATAAAGCCCAAACACCACAACTAGAGAATAGCCCCCACTCGCCACAAATAGAGAAAGCCCAAGCAAAGAAATGAAGACCCATCACAATCAAAATAAATAAACAAATAACAATAAATTTCAGATCTCCCAGGAAACTAAAGTAAAACTGATGAAGACGGAAATGGAAAATTTATATTAAATAATAAGATACGTGGGAAATCATAGTTATCATGATAAGCAAAGAGATGTGTCAGAACAACAAATTTCAGCATGTTTGGAGTCAGCAAGTCAATATTTGAAGCAGGAAAAAATCTCAGCATCACTCAGGATCCAAGAAGATTTCCACTGACTTCCATGTCATGGAAGTCATATTCATGTTTCATTCAATAACTAATTCCTTGAGTTGTATCCTAGATATAAGGAAACACTGTAGATCTAGAAAAAGGAAATGGAAACCCACTCCAGTACTAGCAGGAAAAAATCTCAGCATCACTCAGGATCCAAGAAGATTTCCACTGACTTCCATGTCATGGAAGTCATATTCATGTTTCATTCAATAACTAATTCCTTGAGTTGTATCCTAGATATAAGGAAACACTGTAGATCTAGAAAAAGGAAATGGAAACCCACTCCAGTACTCTTGCCTGGAGAATCCCAGGGACAGAGGAGCCTAGTGGGTTGCCGTCTATGGGGTCACACAGAGTCGGACACGACTGAAGTGACTTAGCAGCAGCAGTAGATCTAGGATATTAAATGAGGATGGAAACATTGAAGTGAAATGAATCTGTGACACATCAAAGTAAAATATTCTCTAACTTGGTTAAAGGGAAGACTCTCAAGTTTCTGGAAAGAAGTGGCTACAAGAAATAGAGTGGTATCTTTCTTTGTGGTTTTAATGGTGATGTGTCACCCTTGGTGGAGAGATAATTTTCCAATTCACTGGGGATAATTTTGACTTTAAATATAATACAGTAAATCTCCCATGATAAAATTAAGATTAGTAAAAAAAAGTCTAGAAACCACTGCTGATTTATTAGCCCTTCAAGTACCAAAGTTAAGAACTACATCATAGTACATATTAGAGAAACACCGATGTACTATGAAAAGCTGTTCACAAGGCATTTAAGATGTAGGTGAAGGTGAAAGTCCTACCAGGAGTGTAAGGATTCCAGATCTGATGAATGTTGAACTGGACACTCTGGGATTGTGTGCACAGCTACCTCTTTCTTCTAGGGACTGATATTTTCCCATCTCCCTCACAATCTGTTGAGACCAGTTTGACAAGCAGGGTTTCTGAAAGTGAGATGCAGTGGGAGAATGAGAAACAAGACACAAAAGTTCAGTGAAAGGTGAGGCTCAGGGGACCAACACCTCTCCAAGGTGAAGGTGCTGAAACTGAATCCAGGCCCGCTTTATTATACTCTCAGCTGTGAAGGAAAGAATGTGAAGGGAGTTAAGCTGTAGCTCATGTGGCCTTCAGGACCAAAGAACAAAGTGACCATTAACCACTGAGTAACTAAGAAACAGTAATCAATAACAAATCAGTAACTAAGACTAATATTCTTGTCTATAGATTTTCCTCCAGATAAGTAAAACATGTGACTTTGAGACATCAGTTGGGAAACAGTCTGGGGTGAGTTTTCTGACCCCAGGATCATACTTTGTTTTCAAGATTATGAGCTATTCCCTCTGGACATGTACCAAGAGTCTTATGTCTTATACCATCCAGTTTATAATAATTATAATTTCCTTTTGTGGCCATTACCAGGGCCTGCTTTTTTTTTATTCTTCCTGTCTCCTACAATAATCCCCATGACTGCAGTGAGAAAGATTATAATGCAAAACACTAATCATTGGCCACAGCTGTATATTCCAGGAATAAGAGCATGACCCAAGAGGATTTTAGATTTGAAATAGAGAAAATCAGGCAAATTTTCATCTATTTCCTAAAGTTACATATTAAAATAATAGTACTTTTAAAGCTTGGGAAAGCAAAAGGTATTTTCTTGAAGTTAAAGGAAGGAAATAGATAAGTAGATTTCCATGAAAGGATAAAGCAACACTATATGCAGAGGAGTGGTCATCAAACTTTTTAAAACACAGATTTCTGTTCCCCACTGAAAGGATTTTTATTTTACTACATCTGTGACTGGGCTGAGGATCTGCTTTTCTAAGAACTCCTCAGGTGATGCTGATGCAGCTGATCCAGAAACCACAGTGATCTAAAAGCACTGGTCTAGTATAAAGGGGGAAAAAAGCAGATGCCACATGGAGAAAAAAAAATAGTCTTAGAAAAAGAGCAAAAATATATTTGGTAGCAATAATCCACATTAATGTGATTCCCTTCCTTGACTGAAGTATTTAAATAGGCTCAAGATATGCAATAGTCAGGAAGAGTAATTTGGAGATAAGGAGAAAGTCTCAAAGTGAAGGCTAGGGTGATTCTCAAAAAGAGGGGGGAAATGAATTTTTTTTTTTTTTAGTTCGACTAGTAGAACTTCCTTATATCCAGCTGGCACTAATTAAATCCCTTAGATAACTGCCAAATCTATACTTGGCTTGTCACCCTGATTTAAAAGGAAATGTCAACATGCTGAATATGACAAAAGGGACATGGTTGCCTAGGTTCCTTAATAGCAATGGATTTGACAGTTAAGGGATAACTCAACTGACAGTTTCTAATAATAAAGCTCTGTGTCTCTGAGAATTTGAGGACAGGCTAAACATGACATCTATATATCATGTTATATTTTTGAAAAAAAAAAACAAAAAGAGTTATAATTTAGAATCTGCTTAAAAGAAATTACTATCTCCATTCCATATCTTTACCAATCTAGGAATTAAAAGCATCAATATCAAGAACATTGATGTGCTATAAAATAATTTCCATAAAAATAATTGGCCCTTACATTAAGATACTTAGAATCAAATCCCAGAGATGACTCCTTCTATTAGGGAAAATTCATTAAAATAATAGGATTTGAGTGATTATTTCAGGATTGGTTGAAATATTTGCATAGTGCAAAATGTTACTTGCCTACACAGATGGTAGAATTCTGAAGGATCAACAGTTTTCAGGAAAGAAGGCAGTAAATTTCTTTTCTTTTCTTTTTTTTTTTTTTAGAAATCCTCATGGAAAGAGCTTCTTGAACCACATGCCATTGTTCCATGAAACATTTAATCTAGGATATATTATTTCATCCATATTATATAAATCTTTACTAGTACATATTGAGGTTTGCTTCCTTGGCTTTTACTGCACATAACATGTATACTTTAGAGATAAGACAATAAATACATTAACTTAGACACCAGGTAATCCTGGTTTCTATTTTAAAGGTAAAACAAATTAATTGGAAGTGGCAGAAAGCGAAGAGGAACTAAAAAGCCTCTTGATGAAAGTGAAAGAGGAAAGTGAAAAAGTTGGCTTAAAGCTCAACATTCAGAAAATGAAGATCATGGCATCCAGTCCTATCACTTCATGGGAAATAGATGGGAAAACAGTGGAAACAGTGTCAGACTTTATTTTTNCCCTTGGACTGCAAGGAGATCCAACCAGTCCATTCTGAAGGAGATCAGCCCTGGGATTTCTTTGGAAGGAATGATGCTAAAGCTGAAACTCCAGTACTTTGGCCACCTCATGCGAAGAGTTGACTCATTGGAAAAGACTGTGTTGCTGGGAGGGATTGGGGGCAGGAGGAGAAGGGGACGACAGAGGATGAGATGGCTGGATGGCATCACGGATTCGATGGACGTGAGTCTGAGTGAACTCCGGGAGATGGTGATGGACAGGGAGGCCTGGCGTGCTGCGATTCATGGGATCATAGAGTCGGACACGACTGAGCGACTGAACTAAACTGAACTGAACTGAATGATGAGTCAGTCAATTAAACCAATCAAAATAAGTAACTTTAAAATAAGAAATATTGGCCACTGACATATTTTGGTAGTCTATACTATTGTTGGCTTTCCCTGATAGTTCAGTTGGTAAATAATCCACTTGAAGTCCAGGAGACCCTGGTTTAATTTCTGGGTTGGAAGATCCCCTGGAAAAGGGATAAGCCACCCATTCCAGTACTTTTGGGCTTCCCTTGTGACTGAACTGGAAAAGAATTCACCTGCAATGCAGCAAACCTGTGTTTGATCCCTGGGCCAGGGAGATCCCCTGGAGAAAGGAAAAGCTACCCACTACAGTATTTTGGCCTGGAGAATTCCACGAACTCTATAGTCCATGGGGTCACAAAGAGTCAGACACTACTGAGTGATCTTCACTTTCAATTTCACTCTATACTGTTGACACCAACAGTGTCTTTATTTTTTGACTGATTCTCCACTTTAAATGTAGCATGTTTTAGGAACTGGCATGAATGATTTTCACCCACTAGGGAACAATTTGTGAAATAAAATTAAGAGAGGGATTCAAACAATTAATGATATAACAATAATACAACTAGGGCACAAATATATGAAAGATATGACTTAAATATCCCTAACAGTTTGCTCATCAATCATTTTCAAATATGTCAGAAAAAATATAGTACAGAATTTAGTTTACATTTCAGTGAAACTTGAGAAATATTTAACACTCATATGCCTTCTATTCTAGTCAAGACATGCAGCATGTAGAACATTTTGAATGTTTGTTCATTTTTTAACACCATTAGTTAAGTTTAATAGGTATTTTAGAAATAATAAAAATGTTACTTTGTTTTCTTTATCCTTCTACTTAACCATTTCTGAAAGTGAAAGTGTTAGTTACTCATTCATGTCTGACTCTTTGCAATCCCGTGGACTGTCACCCATTAGGCTCCTATATTCATGGGATTCTCCATGCAAGAATATTGGAATGGGTTGCCATTCGCTTCTCCAGGAGATCTCCCCAACCCAGGGATTGAACCCAGATTTCCTGCTTTGTACACAGGTTCTTTTCATCTGAACCACCAGGGAAGCCCTGTTCTTAGTCATTTGTGTAGTTCCAGATTTCCATTAGGTATTCTCTTTCTGCATCAAGGAATATCTTTAACATTCCTGTAGTGAAGTAATCAATTCTTTCAGGTGTTGTATTTCATCAAGAGTATTTATTGTATTGACTTTTCATTTGAAAGATATTTTTGATAGATATAAAATTATAAGCTAACAGTTTTATTATCTAATATGCTAAAGATGTTGCTACACTGTCTTCTGACTTACATTTGTTTATAATGAGTTTACAACTGTCATTATTTTTATCCTTCTATATGTAATGTGTCTTTTCTAGCTGCTTTTAAGATTATCTCTTTAGCATGGATTTTAATTAATTTGATTTTGATGTTTCTTAATAAAGTTTTTTCTTGCTTTTTGTGTTTGAAGTCTGGTTTGTTGAATGTCTTGGATGTTCGAGTTGATATTCTTCATCAGATTGGAAAAATTTGGGTCAATATTTCCCAAAGACTCCTCTCCCCACTCATTTTCTCCTTTGACATCTCCAGTTACCTGTATATTAAGCCACTTGAAGTTGTTCCATATTTCACTGATACACTGTCAATTTATTGTTTTTTCCTATGTGTTTTATTTTCAATAGTTTCAATTGCTATCACTACAAACTTGTTAATCAATATTCAGCTATGTCTACTCTTTTGTTAATTACATGCAGGATTTTTTTCATCTGAGTTTTATCTTTTTCATTTCTGCTGCTGCTACTGCTGCTAAGTCGCTTCAGTCATGTCCAACTCTGTGCGATCCTATAGATGGCAGTCCACCAGGCTCCCCCGTCCCTGGGATTCTCCAGGCAAGAACACTGGAGTGGGTTGTCATTTCCTTCTCCAATGCATGAAAGTGAAAAGTGAAAGTGAAGTCTCTCAGTCTTGTCCGACCCTCAGCGACCCCTTGGGCTGCAGCCTTCCAGGCTCCTCCGTCCATGGGATTTTTCAGGCAAGAGTACTGGAGTGGGGTGTGGTGTCATTGCCTTCACTTCTAGATCTTCAATTTGTGTCTTTTTTATTTTTCATTTCTTTCTTCAATATGCTCATGATTTTCTCTACATTCTGAAATACACGGAATATATTTACACCAACTGCTGCACTTGTCTACTAATTCTAACATCTGTGTTACTTCTGGGTCTGTAACTTTCTGTTTTTTTTTTTTTTTTCATTATTATTTATCATGAATCATATTTTCCTGCTTTTTGAAGGCCTAAAACTTTTTTATGGTGTGACATGTATTTTAAAATTTATCTTGCATTATGTTAGATATTTGTATATTTCTATAAATACTCCTGAGCTTTGTTTTGAGACACAGTTAAGTCACTAGAAATGTTTTGATATTTTTAGTTCTCATTTTAAGCTTATTTTCAGAATAAGCAGAGTAGCTGTTAGTTTTCGGCTCATTTCTCCACATTTTTGAAGCAAAATCTTACCAAATATTTTATCTACTGGTCAGTCTATTTTAAGATTTTTACATTTTGGCAGGTAGGAATCCAAACTATTTGTAGGTCCATTTGAGCTCTGACAGTTTTTATGATTGGCCTTTTATTTTGATGGGTCTTTCTCCAGCCTTGGCTGATTTTTTTTTTTTTTTTTCCTCACAAGCATGCATAATTTACTTGAACTGATCAGTACTCAGCTTCAGACTTGCAGGCACCTTTATACAATTCTTCAGATTTTTCTAGAGATTTCTTTCCTGTCCTGCACTCTGCCTGAAATTTTGAATTGCCTTCCCAAATTCTCGATCCTGTTTCCTCAGTATAAGGCTGAATATGGAATATTAACTTTACTAATACAATGTTGTAATAATTGGGGATATTTATAGGGATATTTTGTTTGTTCCTTTTCTCAAGTGACCTCTTCAGTGCTACCTTTTGGCCAATGTCTGAAAACTGTTGTCTCATATATTTTGTCTGGTTCACTGGTAAGGCAGGTGTTCAAATTTAGTCAATTTTACTCCACCTTGGTCAGAAGTTAATGTTCTAATAGATCAGTATAGAAAGTAAACCATCACCACAACAAAATAAAATTAGCTTAGCAACCCACAGTATTTTATACATCATCAATGGAAAACGTAAGTGGAAACATTATCAAATTCCTTTGTATGTGTTTTCTCTATCAGTTCAGTTCAGTCGCTCAGTCGTGTCCGACTCTTTGCGACCCCATGAATCGCAGCACGCCAGGCCTCCCTGTTCATCACCATCTCTCGGAGATCACTCAGACTCACATCCATCGAGTCAGTGATGCCATCCAGCCATCTCATCCTCGGTCGTCCCCTTCTCCTCCTGCCCCCAATCCCTCCCAGCATCAGAGTCTTTTCCAATGAGTCAACTCTTCGCATGAGGTGGCCAAAGTACTGGAGTTTCAGCTTTAGAATCATTCCTTCCAAAGAAATCCCAGGGTTGATCTCCTTCAGAATGGACTGGTTGGATCTCCTTGCAGTCCAAGGGACTCTCAAGAGTGTGGGAGACCAACAGTGGCCTAAAAATAGATCAGATAGAAAAACAAGAGCGTGCCTGCACACGGGGCCTCCTGCCAAAAAGCCTATACACAAACCCCTAAGGGTTAAAGACCCGCTCACATACAAAGAGTCTCACACCCTCCCTGATGAGTAAGAAAAAGCTGGGGTCCTGGACAGGCTTCTTAGTAAACATGTAAAGGTCACTTTCTCCCTCTGTGCTAAAATCATAATTTTATACTCATATGGTAAAAAAATGCAGCGCTTTGCTTCTTAGATTGCTTCCCAAAACTAGACTATAAAAATAAACTACAAGGGGGCTTGCACAGATTTGTTCCTCCAGCTGGAGTTGTGTGTATGTCTGTCCTTTGCATGTCTGTGTCTCTTTGTCATTTCACTCACGACAAAGAGTCTTCTCCAACATCACAGTTCAAAAGCATCAAATTTTCGGCGATCAGCCTTCTTCACAGTCCAACTCTCACATCCATACATGACCACAGGAAAAACCTAAAATGACTAATTCATATCAGAAAAATATTTTGCTTGAAAAGTTCAAAGCAGCTAGATGGAGAACCTCTCTGACCCTGTAGTTCATAAGAGAATAGCATATATTTTATATATGTATTATTGTGAAACTCTGATTCTATGCAGAATTCAAAGTTTTAAAATCATATAAATGAATCCGTTCTGAAAAACTAAGACAAAAGCATTTGATGTTAAATTTAAAAAAAGAGAGCACAATATGTTTCCCTAATCTATATTTTGGCATTGCCATGATTAATTTGTAAAGCAAATTAACTGTTTTGAGACTATTCACTTATTTTATTTATTTTAATACTGACAATTTAAAAATCACTAACCTAAATATCTTTGGTGTTAAAAGTTTACTGGCTTGCAAAGTCGTATACCCACCTGAGGTTAAAAATATGGTCTGAATAGTTTTATAATTTGCTCACAGTTCAGTTCAGTTCAGTTCATTTCAGTTGCTCAGTCGTGTCCCACTCTTAGCGACCCCATGAATTGCAGCACGACAGGCCTCCCTGTGCATCACCAACTCCCGGAGTTCACTCAAACTCATGTCCATCAAGTCCATGATGCCATCCAGCCATCTCATCCTCTGTCGTCCCCTTCTCCTCCTGCCCCCAATCCCTCCCAGCATCAGAGTCTTTTCCAATGAGTCAACTCTTCGCATGAAGTGGCCAAAGTACTGGAGTTTCAGCTTCAACCTCAGTCCTTCCAATGAACACCCGGGACTGATCTTCTTTAGAATGGACTGGTTGATCTCCTTGCAGTCCAAGGGACTCTCAAGAGTCTTCTCCAACACCACAGTTCAAAAGCATCAATTCTTCGGCGCTCAGCCTTCTTCACAGTCCCACTCTCACATCCATACATGACCACTGGAAAAACCATAGCCTTGAATAGACAGACCTTTGTTGGCAAATAAATGTCTCTGTTTTTTAATATGTTGTCAAGGTTGGTCATAACTTTCCTTCCGAGGAGTAACTGTCTTTTAATTTCATGACTGCAATCACCATCTATAGTGATTTTGGAGCCCCAAAAAATAAAGTCTGACACTGTTTCCACTGTTTTCCCATCTATTTCCAATGAAGTGATGGGACCAGAAGCCATGATCTTCATTTTCTGAATGTTGAGCTTTCAGCCAACTTTTTCACTCTGCTCCTTCACTTTCATCAAGAGGCTTTTTTTAGTTCCTCTTCACACTCTGCCATAAGGGTGGTGTCATCTGCATATCTGAGGTTATTGATATTTCTTCCAGCAATCTTGACTGCAGCTTGTGCTTCTTCCAGCCCAACGTTTATCATGATGTACTCTGCATATAAGTTAAATAAGCCGGGTGACGACATACAGCCTTGTCCTACTCCTTTTCCTATTTGGAACCAGTCTGTTGTTCCATGTCCAGTACTAACTGTTACTTCATGACCTGCATATAGTTTTCTCAAGAGGTAGGTCAGGTGGTCTTCTAGTCCCATTTCTTTCAGAATTTTCCACAGTTTATTGTGATCCACACAAAGACTTTGGCATAGTCAATAAAGCAGAAATAAATGTTTTTCTGGAACTCATTTTCTTTTTCGAGGATCCAGTGGATGTTGGTAATTTGATTTCTGTTTACTCTGCCTTTTCTAAAATCAGCGAGAAAATCTGAAAGTTCATGGTTCACATATTGCTGAAGCCTGGCTTAGAGAATTTTGAGCATTATTTTACCCGTGTGTGAGATAAGTGCAATTGTGCGGTAGTTTGTGCATTATTTGGCATTGCCTTTCTTTGGGATTGGAATGAAAACTGACCTTTTCCAGTCCTGTGGCCACTGCTGAGTTTTCCAACTTTGCTGGCATATTGAGTGCAGCACTTTCACAGCATCATCTTTCAAGATTTGAAATAGCTCCACTGGAATTCCATCACCTCCACTAGCTTTGTTCATAGTGATGCTTTCTAAGGCTCACTTGACTTCACATTCCAGGATGTCTGACTCTTGTTGAGTGATCACACCATTGTGATTATCTTGGTCATGAAGATCTTTTTTGTACAGTTCTTCTGTGTATTCTTGCCACCTCTTCTTAATACCTTCTGCTTCTGTTAAGTCCATACCATTTCTGTCCTTTATCAAGCCCATCTTTGCATGAAATGTTCCCTTGGTATCTCTAATTTTCTTGAAGAGTTCTCTAGTCTTTCCCATTCTGTTCTTTTCCTCTATTTTTTTGCATTGATTGCTGAAGAAGGCTTTCTTATCTGTTCTTGCTATTCTTTGGAACTCTGCATTCAGATGCTTATATCTTTCCTTTTCTCCTTGGCTTTTCACTTCTCTTCTTTTCACAGCTATTTCTAAGGCCTCCCCAGGCAGGCATTTTGCTTTTTTGCATTTCTTTTCCATGGGGATAGTCTTGATCCCTGTCTCCTGTACAATGTCACGAACCTCATTCCATAGTTTATCAGGCACTCTATCAGATCGAGGCCCTTAAATCTATTTCTCACTTCCACTGTATAATCATAAGGGATTTGATTTAGGTTATACCTGAAAGGTCTAGCAATTTTCCCTGCTTTCTTCAATTTAAGTCTGAATTTGGTGATAAGGAGTTCATGATCTGAGCCACAGTCGCTCCTGGTCTTGTTTTTGTTGACTGTATAGAGCTTCTCCATCTTTGGCTGCAAAGAACATAATCAATCTGATTTCGGTGTTGACCATCTGGTGATGTCCATGTGTAGAGTCTTCTCTTGTGTTGTTGGAAGAGGGTGTTTGCTATGACCAGTGTATTTTCTTGGCATAACTCTTATTAGTATTTGCCCTGCTTCATTCCGCATTCCAAGGCCAATTTTGCCTGTTATTCCAGGTGTTTCTTGAGTTTGTACTTTTGCATCCCAGTCCTCTACAATGAAAAGGACATCTTTTTTTGGGTGTTAGTTCTAAAATGTCTTGTAAGTCTTCATAGAACTGTTCAACTTCAGCTTCTTCAGTGTTACTGGTTGGGGCATAGACTTGGATTACTGTGATATTGAATGATTTGCCTTGGAGACAAACAGAGATCATTCTGTCATTTTTGAGATTGCATCCAAGTACTGCATTTTGGACTCTTTTGTTGACCATGATGGCTACTCCATTTCTTCTGAGGGCTTCCTGCCCACAGTAGTAGATATAATGGTCATCTGAGTTAAATTCACCCATTCCAGTCCATTTTAGGTCACTGATTCCTAGAATGTTGACTTTCACTCTTGTCATCTCTTGTTTGACCGCTTCCATTTCCCTTGATTCATGGACCTGACATTCCAGGTTCCTATGCAATATTGCTCTTTAGAGCATCAGATCTTGCTTCTATCACCAGTCACATCCAGAGCTGGGTATTGTTTTACCTTTGGCTCCATCCCTTCATTCTTTCTGGAGTTATTTCTCCACTGATCTCCAGTAGCATATTGGGCACCTACTGACCTTGGGAGTTCCTCTTTCGGTATCCTATCTTTTTGCCTTTTCTGTTCATGGGGTTCTCAAGGCAAGAATACTGAAGTGGTTTGCCATTCCCTTCTCCAGTAATTAGTAATGTAATTTTTGTAATTAGTTTGTCCCTAATTCAGGTGAAATTAATTCAATGTGTATTTGTTAAACCTCCCAACATGTAACCATATGTAATAAATTTCATGACAACCAGATATAAAAATGATATTAGAAAGTTTTTTCTCCACTTGATTTTTTTTACTGTTTTTACACTGGCTATCTAAGTGTATCTTAATATTACAAGGCAATATAAAGTAAAACTCACTTTTCCAAAGCCAATTTCCTTATAAGTTACATTGCAACAATTTAATATAGTCAAAATTGCAAAAGAAAGAGTGAATTTCATATCCTACCTTGAAATTATTCTCTTTATCAAAGTCAAGCATCAAAGTTTGAGTTAGGCATAATTATTTTGTTTCTCTTTCTGCAAAGTTCAAATATAAAGTAACTTCTAATTTTAGTTAATAATATATGCATACACATATTTCAAGATTTTTAAAAGATTAATTCAATTTTAAGCCAATAAATGAAGCTGTAGATTTAATATTAAACCTTCATATAAAACCTTAATACTGGAGTGAGTAACTGTTCCCTTCTCCAGGTGTTCTTCCCAACCCAGGAATCAAACACAGGTATACTACAATGCAGGCAGATTCTTTACCATCTGAGCCACTGGGGAAGTTCAAGAATCCCAGAGTGAGTAGCCTATCCCTTCTCCAGGGGATTTTCCTGACCCAGGAATTGAACCGGGGTCTCCTGCATTGCAGGTGGATTCTTTACCAGCTGAGCTATCAGGAGAAGCCAATACTAAACCTTAGAAGCTCCAACATTTAAGTTATGGGAGAAAATATGTTGTAAAATTTGCCAAAGGTTGGTTTACATAAAGAAAAGGAGTAAAGTTTTTTTTTTTTTTTTTTTAATACTCTAAGGCAAACCTTGTAAACAGAAGGGTGAACCAAGGCTCATGAATACCCTAAGTTTTTCTCCTTCTCTATTTTTTTCTCAGTTCTTGGGCTATTTGAAAATGCTTCTAGGTGATGTTCATGGGGAAAAAATCTCGCTTTCCAATGCAAGAGATGCAGGTTTGATCCCTGGGTCAAGAAGATTTCCCAAAGGAGAAAATGGCAAACCACTCCAGTACTCTTGCCTGGAAAATTCTGTGAACAGAGGAGCCTGGTGGGTTACAATCCATGGGGTTGCAAAGAGTCAAACACCACTGAGCTACTGAGCACTATTTTTATGTTATAAAGCAGGAAGCAAGGTTCATTGGTACCCTCAGAACTCTGTCCCTACTCCTGATTTCTTCATTTGTCAAGGGCTCAGTGGTGTTCTTATGGGCTTCAAATATAAGATCACTGATATTTATAACATGAAAAGTCTGTATAACTCTGTAGAGTTATCACATGAGTTAGTGTTAGGGAGGGTTATTTTCATGTCAAGTGGCCTACTTGACAATTGCTATGGACTGAATTGTACCCTACTCTCAATTCATATGTTGACATCTTAACTTTCAAGTGACTGTATTTGGATTTAGGACTTATAGGCGGTAAATAAGATTAGATGAGGCAATAAGGATAGGGATGGGATCCTATGGGACTGGATTGAAGGAAATTCTCTCTTTGCCATATAACAACAAGCAAGCAGGTAGCCATCTGCAAGCTGGGGAGAGATCTCTCACTAGTACTGTGCCATGCTCTCAGACTTTCAGCCTCCAGAACTGAGACAAAATATGGTCTATTGTTTAAACTACCCAGACTATTATATTTTGTTATAGTAGCCCAAGCTGACCAGTACAACTGACAATAATGATTTGAAACTTAATAAATCATAATAATTTAAATGTCGTTTAGGTGTGTGTTTTATGCAGGCTAACATAAGCACAATATATGTATTTGTGAAAAAATATCTATAATGTTAATGGAAAATGAAATTCCATCATGCTGCCTGAGATATTGCTGCAAATATGGACTAATTGAATATGTCCGTGGGATATTTTTGCAATAACTACAAAAGAAGGAATGAGCTCTAACTTAAGATTATGTTGTCCCTGGTAAAAGTTAGATATTCTACTGATAGACCTAAACATTGTCAAAGAACTAGCTAGATTTACTGAAAATATTTCCAAAGATCATAGTTAGAAACCCCATAGCTATGCCTGAACTGGTTCAAGTTTCAGCCCACAAATAGCATTACCTTCTTTGAAACCTGTACTCCTTCCCAGTTTTTTTTTTTTTTTTTTTTTTTTAAGCCAATACTGTATGATTACTGTTAAAACAAATAAACAAAGTGAAGGGGATCATCTTACATATATCAAGGTGTGTCTGTTAACACCTTTAATTATCAGACGGTTAAAGTCCAGAGGTCAGTGCATGGAAAATAAGGGTAATGATCTAAATGCCCTGGGGAAATTAAAAAATAGGTCTAGGACACTTTTGTTTTGAGGATAAGTTATATAAAACTTAATTTACAAAAAAAGTCACTGACTAAAAAGTATTTCAAATAATCAAAACAGTGGGAGAAAAGTGAAGAATATAATAAACAGAAGAGATTTATCAAGGAAAGGCGAGTAAAGGTTGAGATCTGACTTGGGTTTTGAAGAAAGATTGAAATTCTAATACTAATGATTGTCGTCCTTACACTCAGTTAGCATATCTTCAGGAGCTTTATCCCCTTTTAGTGGATCTCTCATTGCCTTATCCTGGCAAAGGATCTTGTGTAACTCAATGAAGCTATGAGCCATACCACTCAAGACAGGTCATAGTGGAGAGTTGTGACAACATATGGTCCACTGGAGGAGAAAATGGCAAACTACTCAATGGGCCATGAGAACCCCATGAACAGTATAAAAAGGCAAAAAAAGAAAGACACCAAACATGAGCCCCCCAGGATGGAAGCTGTCCAATATACTACTAGGGAAGCGTGGAGGGCAGTTACTAATAGCCCCAGAAAAAACAAAGCGACTGGGCCAAAGCAGAAGTGAATGCTCAGTTACAGATATACCTGGTGGTAAAAATAAAATCCATTGCTGTAAAGAACAATATTGTGTAAGAACTTGTAATGTTAGGTCTATGAATAAAAGCAAATGAGATGTGGTCAAGCAGGAAATGGCAAGAGTAAACATTGACATCTTAGGATTCAGTGAACTAAAATGGATGGGAATGGGCTAATTTAATCAGATGACCATTAGATCTACTACTTTGGTCACCTGATGTGAACAGTAAACTCATTGAGAAAGACCCTGATGCTGGGAAGACTGAAGACAAAAGAAGAGGGTGGCAGAGGATGAAATGGTTGGGTCATCATCACAGTGAACATGAACTTGGGCAAACTTTGGAAGATAATGAGGAACAGGGATAAAGAAAGCTGAGTGCTGAAGAATTGATGCTTTTAAACTGTGGTGTTAGAGAAGACTCTTGAGAGTCCCTTGGATGGCAAAGAGATTCAACTAGTCCATCCGAAAGGGAATCAGTCCTGAAGGAAATCAGGACTGATGCTGAAGCTGAAACTCCAATATTTCGACCACCTGATGCGAAGAACTGACTCATTAGAAAAGACCTTGATGCTGGGAAAGATTGAGGGCAGGAGGAGAAGGGGACAACAGAGGATGAGATGGTAGGATGGCATCACTGATTCAATGGACATGAGTTTGAGCAAGCTCTGGGAGTTGGTGACAGACAGGGAAGCCTGGCATGCTGCAATCCATGGGGTCACAAAGAGTCAGACACGAGTGAGGACTGAACTGAACTGAACTGAACTGAACTGAACTGAGGGACAGGGAGGCCTGGCGTGCTGCAGTCCAGAGGGTTGCAAAGAGTTGCATATGACTTAGCCACTGAACAACAACAATAGAAGATTTGGAAAAATTTAGCAGGTAATTTTTAAAAGGTTTCCATTTATTCCTAATATGAGACTGATTAAAGAACAAAACTTCAAGTTCCTGCTTTAGAATAGCATAAGAGTGTTAAAAGCATAGAATATCAGGTCTAACCTAAGACTCAATGATTTAGAATATGCCTATTAAAACTTCAGAGCAAATAAAAACTAAGGCATAGTGGAATATAAATGCTGCAGAAGCAAGCAGATGTATTTCAAACCCCTACTAACCTAAGTGGGGAAAAGTGGAAGCAGTGACAAACTATTTTCTTGGGCTCCAAAATCATTGCACTCAGTGACTGCAGCTATGGTATTAAAAGACTCTTGTTTTTGGAAGAAAAGTTATGACAAATATAGACAATGTATTAAAAAGCATAGACCTTTGTTTGCTGACAAAGGTCCATATGTCAAATCTATATTTTTTCCAGTAGTCATGTACTGACATGAGAGTTAGACCATAAAGAAGGTTGAGTGCTGAAAAATTGATGCTTTCAAATTGTGGTGCTAGAGAAGACTTGTGAGAGTTCCCTGGACTGTAAGGGAATCAAGCCATTCAATCCTAAAAGAAATCAACCCTGAATATTCATTGGAAGAACAGATGCTGAAGCAGAAGCTCCAATAATTTGGCCACCTGATGTTAACTGACAACTCATTGTAAAAGAACCTGATGTTAGGAAAGATTGAAGGCAAAAGAAGAAGGCAGCAGAGGATGAGATGGTTAAGGAATATCACCAACTCAAAGGACAGAATTTGAACAAACTTGGGAGATAGTGGAGGACAGAGAAACCTGGTGAGCTACAGTCTAGGGGATCACAAAGAATCAGAGAAGACTTAGCAATTAAAAAGCAACAACAGAATTGAAAGAGCTACATGTACCCCAATGCTCATTGCAGCACTGTTTATAATAGCCAGGACATGAAAACAACCTAGATGTCCATCAGCAGATGAATGGATAAGAAAGCTGTGGTACATATACACAATGGAGTATTACTCACCCATTAAAAAGAATTCATTTGAATCAGTTCTAATGAGATGAATGAAACTGGAACCTATTATACAAAGTGAAGTAAGCCAGAAAGAAAAACACCAATACAGTATACTGGCACATATATATGGAATTTAGAAAGATGGCAATGATGACCCTGTATGCGAGACAGCAAAAGAGACACAGATATATAGGACAGACTTTTGGACTCTGTGGGAGAGGGAGAGGGTGGGATGATTTGGGAGAATGGCATTGAAACATGTATACTATCATGTAAGAATGAAGCACCAGCCTATGTTCGATACAGGATACAGGATGCTTGGGGCTGGTGCACGAGGATGATCCAGAGAGAGGATATGGGGTGGGATGTGGGAGGGGGATTCAGGATTGGGAGCTCGTATACACCCATGGTGGATCCATGTCAATGTATGGCAAAACCAATACGGTATTGTAAAGTAAAATAAAGTAAAAATTAAAAAAAATAAAAAAATAAAATAAAAAGCAACAACAAGATTTCTTGAAACTTAGTAGATTTCTCACCCCATGGCACTGGCCATTCCAATTAACCTCTCAGTGCCATTAAGGAAAAAATAGATTGAAGAAGCAGATATTGATTTCTGAGAAATCAGACATAAAATTGTATTGATCAAGAAGGACAAGATTGACCAATTAAAAAAATATAAATATATCAAGAATGGTGCTGCTGCTGCTAAGTCACTTCAGTTGTGTCCAACTCTGTGCGACCCCATAGCCGGCAGCCCACCAGGCTCCTCTGTCCCTGGGATTCTCCAGGCAAGAACACTGGAGTGGGTTGCCATTTCCTTCTCCAATGCAAGAAAGTGAAAAGTGAAAGTGAAGTCGCTCAGCCGTGTCCAACTTTTAGCAACCCATGGGCTGTAGCCTACCAGGCTCCTCTGTCCATGGGATTTTCCAGGCAAGAGTACTGGAGTGGGTTGCCATTTCCTTCTCCATATCAAGAATGGTATGAAATAAAAGATAAATTTCTCGGTATTTCATTTTACAACCAGATGCTTGAAGACAAGACTGTTAAAAAAGTAGAGAGAAGCCCTCTGAAGATTTATTTTATGTCTCTCTGTGCTCCTTATCTGTGAGCAAAAGGAGAAATTTCCTTTTTACAAAATGCCAGAGGGTCCAATGTTGCTTCCAGTGGAGGGAAACATGAAGACTTACATAAAATGCTGATTAAAACACAACACCAGTAAGGACAACATATGAGAAACTTCACCTGTAAATTTGCACTAGTTTCATAATTCCAGAGCACAGCCTATGCAGTGGACAATTTAAAAGTGAATGGCAGGTTTCATCATCCTGTCTCACTTATTACTGTAAAATATTCCCACTTTCGTGGTCCTTCTACTTTCTCCTAAAAAGCATGTGATAAAACTCAGTTAAGAAAGTTAAGGTGAAATCCTTTAATACACTACAGGAACACTTACATTTAAAAATATTAGACGTAAGGAGGCCTCTGTTTAAAGCCAAATAATGAATTATGAGTGATGTAGTTAACTCTGGCCAGGAAATCAGATAGATATATTGGCGGATACAAAAGTCTTTTCTAATGCCATTCTTTTCAAACCACAAAAGAAACTGAATAATTTGTGTATATATAATACTGACCATGCTTCCTGAAGGATTTCTGTACTCTGAATTTGAAACATAAATTATATTTTATTTTAGGTTATATTTCACTTCCATGGTCAATGATGAGGTGATCTTTAAGTTCCCTTTTGGCAGCATAGAGAAGACATTAAATGATGGTAAAGGGATTGGAGTCCTACCTTCTCTTATCCACTAATTTCCTATGTGGCACCAGACAAGTGGTTTAATAGATCCCAAACCTAAGTTTACTCATCTGCATATGAAGACTCTTGGCCTAATGACCTGTAATTGCATTTTATATTCACTTTCCAACTTTTGCTACCCATGATAATACTAAATCAATAAATTATCTTACACAATGTCACAAGAGCTCTTGCATCATTTTTACCTCCAAATATTATATGGTAAATTAATTTCAGTGTAATATGAAGATAGGAAGTGGGTAGCTTTGTTATTTCTCTTTCTCCACAAGTGTGTTTAACAGAGTTGTGGTTATTTACAGCTTTTACAAAATGTGAATGTGTTTGGTCATGGACAAAAATAATTGTTATGTGTGTCACAATCTGTGAACACACTAGGCAATGATCAAATCCATAATAAAAATAAAACAATTGTGAGCGTTTAGAAATGTTAATTAAAAAGTCTCCTTATGACTTATGGGTCATATAAACTATAATTGAAAATTACTTACAAATTATAATATTATTAATTGAAATATGAAATCTTATAGAAGTCATATTTAGAGGCATATAAACTGAAACCTTTACTAAAAATGAAATTAATTCTAGTTTTAATGCAATTTTTCAAACTTTATTTTTTCAGATCATGTTTAGTCTCCATTGAGAACACTATTGAGAGGAAGACGTAGAGATTTCCAATTATATTGCCTGCTCCCATACACATTTTGTTGTTGTTCAGTCACTCAATCATGTCCAACTCTTTGCAACCCTATGGACTGCAGCACACCAGGCCTCCCTGTCCTTCACCATCTCCTGGAGCTTGCTCAAACTCATGTCCATTGAGTTGGTAGTGCCATCCAACCATCTCATCCTCTGTTGTCTCATCCACACATGCTTAGCCTCCTCCCTTGTCAACATCCCAAACAGAGTCGTATATTTGTAATATTTGATTGATTTACCCTGCCACATCATTCTCACTGTACACCCAAAATTTATGTTAAGAGTTTGGTGTTAGAGCTGTATGTGTTATGGGTTGGAATACATATAATAACATGGATACACCATTATAGTACCATACAGTATTTTCACTGCCCTTAAAATCCTCTGTGCTCTGCCTATTTATCTCTGCCCTCAACCTCTGGCAATCAATGATATTTCTGTCTCCATAGAAATGTTTTTCTGGTGTCATTTGTTTGGAATCAAATGGTATGTAGCTTTCTCAGAGTGATTTTGACCTAATGCCTTTGAAAAGGAGAACACAAATATAAATATATAGATGTACACTAATTTGAAAATATGAAGGGAAATATAACAGTTACAATTGACTAGGATAGAAAAAAGTGTGAATATTGCTGGTGGGAGTACAAAATAGGGGAGTCATTATGGAAAACAGTATGGAGATTATTCAAAAAATTTAAAATAGAACTACCATGTTGTTGTTGTTTAGTCACCCAACCATGTCTGAGTCTTTGGGACCCCCTGGATTGTAGCACACCAGGCCTCTCTGTCCGTCACCATCTCCTGGAGTTTGCCCAAGTTCTTGTTCTTCCATTGGTGATGCCATCCAGCATCCTCATCTTCTTCTTGAAGGAGAAGGAGAAGAACTACCATATGAGTCAGCAATTCTACCTCTGATTTATATCCAAAAGAACTTAAAGCAGGATCTTGAAGAGATAATTAGACACCATGTTTGTTGCAAGACTATTTATAAGAGAGAAGAGGTGGAAATAACCTGAATATTAAATGTCAAATTTGATATCATTCAGCCTTAAAAAATAGAAAATCATGTCAGTTGTTACAATGTAGATGAATCCTGAAGACATTATACTAAACACAATATCAGTTATGAAAAGACAAATGCTGTATGAGTCCATTCATGTGATGCATCTGAAGTACTCAAAATCAGAAACAGAAAGTAGAAAGTTAAGGTCTTAGGGGAGGAGGAATTCATTTTTATGAATATAAAGTTTCAATTTTGCAACATAATAAAGTTTTAGAGATTTGTTGCAAACAGTATAACTGAGGGAATCCTTGATGACTCCATGTGTTAAGTATCTGCCTGCAGTGCAGGAGAACAGGAGATGCAGGTTTGATCCCTGGGCTGAAAACACTCTCCTGGAGGAGAAAACAGCAACCCATTCCAGTATTCTTCCCTAAAAATCCCATGGACAGAGGAGCCTGGTAGGCTAAAGGCCAAAGGGTCACAAACAGTCAGGCACAAATGAACAACTAAACACACATAATATGAGTACATTTAGCATTACTGAAATGTACACTTAAAATAACAAGACAGCAAAATTAATATTATGTGATTTTTATCACAATAAAATAAATAAGGTGAGAAATCAAATTGAAGCCTTTAGAAAGAAACACAATTGTACTTAGACCATTTAAAAAATATATGCCACAAATCTGTCTCATGAATGATGGCTTTAGCTGAGGATTAAGACACTTCTGACTCAAAACCAATACATAAAAGATATAAAAAGATAAAAAAAAATGACAATATACATTAGAGAAAATTTACACTGAAGGATCATTTAGGAGAAAATCTTTAGATACTTTATATAATAAGTCTTTTTGCATTTATTTTTAACATATTTCTTGAAATCAGGAAAAATCAGCTCATTTATGCCATTCAAGTTTCAGAATACAAGTATAAAACTGGCTGCTATTCTGCTATAATATACTCCAGGTCAAACACTCAAATGTAAAGTTCACTGTTGTCATTGGTCTGGTCGGTTTACTTACCTCATACGCCAATATTCACTTGCTGACCTTACAGACACACAACTGTCCTTATATGCTGTTATGTGCGAGTGTGTAAGTCACTCAGTCATGACTGACTGCTTGCCACCACATGGACTGTAACCTTCCAGGTTCCTCTGTACTTGGGATTCTCCAGGCAAGAATACTGGAGTGGATTGCTATTTCCTACTCCAGGAGATCTTCCTGACCCAGGAGTCAAACACAGTTCTCTGGCCTTGCAGGCTGATTTTTCACTATCTGAGCCATATGTGTGAGTCTAATTTCAATACATTTACCTATGAACAACATCTATCAGATCTATATTGGTGGTGTTAGTGGTAAAGAATCTGACTACCAATGAATGAGATGTAAGAGACATGGATTCAAAATCTGGGTCAGAAAGATTCCCTGGAAGAGAAAATGGCAATAATCTGTCTACTATATTAGCATACCACTAAGGTACCCTGTAAAAGTGAAAGAGGAGAGTGAAAAAGTTGGCTTAAAGCTCAACATTCAGAAAACGAAAATCATGGCATCTGGTCCCATCACTTCATGGGAAATAGATGGGGAAACAGTGGAAACAGTGTCAGATTTTATTTTGGGGGGCTCCAAAGCCACACAGCTGGTGATTGCAGCCATGAAATTAAGACGCTTACTCCTTGGAAGGAAAGTTATGACCAAGCTAGATAGCATATTAGAAAACAGAGACATTACTTTTCCAACAAAGGTCCGTCTAGTCAAGGCTATTCTTTTTCCAGTAGTCATGTATGGATGTAAGAGTTGGACTGTGAAGAAAGCTGAGTGCTGAAGAATTGATGCTTTTGAACTGTGGTGTTGGAGAACACTCTTGAGAGTCCCTTGGACTGCAAGGAGATCCAACCAGTCCATTCTGAAGGAGATGAGGCCTGGGTGTTCTTTGGAAGGAATGATGCTAAAGCTGAAGCTCCAGTACTTTGGCCACCTCATGCGAAGAGTTGACTCATTGGAAAAGACTCTGATGCTGGGAGGGATTGGGGGCAGAAGGAGAAGGGGACAACCGAGGATCAGATGGCTGGATGGCATCACGGACTCGATGGACTTGAGTCTGAGTGAACTCCGAGAGATGGTGATGAACAGGGAGGCCTGGCGTGCTGCGATTCATGGTTTTGCAAAGAGTCGGACATGACTGAGTGACTGAACTGAACTGAACTCCCTTGCTATCTCACTTGAATGCTTATTATGATTTCATACTCAGTTCAAGACACACTCTTTCTTTCCACCAACACCGATCCCCCAAAATAATAGTGGCTCATAAGCAGACTTCTGCACTTAATTAAATGACATATTTGTTTTTCCATTTGCACAAAAATTGTTGTAGTTATCCTAATAACTTTCAAGTCCTAAAACCAGTTCATTAGTAAATTATGTTGTCTCTATCTTCAGATTTGCAAATAATCTGCCTCTCCATGTCTTATTTCACTCCTGACCTGCTATTATTCATACAAACAAATGTTTCTCTACTTTAAGGTCTTCTCACACACTTTTCCATTGGTTTGTGATAAATGCTGTCCCGCATGTACTTACATGGTTTACCCTCTCACTCCCTTCAAATTTTTGTCAAATTCATCATACTAAAAGCTTTCTTTAGCACCCTTCATGAATCACATTCCTTTTTCCCAAGCTCATTCTACACTTATTAGACTACTTTATTATACTTAAGATACCTGTCACATTCTTATATGAAATTTCTTTCTTCTTTGCTTATTATACTCATACATTAGAATATAAGCTCAATTAGGTTAGGTTTAAAACAAACAAAAAGACAAAAAACTCCGTATCCCTTCTATGAAGAACAGGATGCAGTAGTGTGTTGTTGTTTAGTCACTGAGTCATGTCCGACTCTTACAGCAACATATAGATACTCAGTAAATATATATTGCTTCAATAACTAAAACTGTGAACAATACTCTAGGGAATACTATATTTTACCAATTGCACAGATGCATGGTTTTCAACCCAGTCCTTATATTATCATTAATACTGTTCAATTTGGTATCAAGGGTGTTCTGCTTCCAATATCTTGTATTCTTCAGGAATACTTCCCTGGTGGCTCAGAGGTTAAAGAGTCTGCCTGGAATGCAGGAGACCCGGGTTCGATCCCTGGGTTGGGAAGAGCCCCTGGAGAAGGAAATGGCAACCCACTCCAGTACTCTTGCCTGGAAAATCCCATGGAGGGAGGAGCCTGGTAGGCTACAGTCCATGGGGTCGCAAAGAGTCGGACATGACTGAGCGACTTCACTTTCACTTTCAGGAATATTAATTTCTTATTCTTAAATATAGAAATTCTACATCTTCTTTGATGTCATTTGTAAATGACAAAACTAAGAGAGGCAAGAAGAGACACTGTTTAGATTTGTGTTTTTCATTCTAAGAATGAGTTTATTACCTCTTAGAGATTGTAAGGGGCTTCCCAGGTAGCTCAGTGGTAAAGAATCTTCCTGCTAATGCTGGAGACATGGGTTTGATTCCTGGGTCAGGAATATCCCCAAGAGAAGGAAATGGCAATCCAGTCCAGTATTCTTCCCTGGAAAGTTCCATGGACATAAAAGCATGCCTAACTACAGTCCATGGGGTCGCAGAGTCGGACATGACTTAGCGACTAAACACACACACATACAACACAGAGTGTAAGACATTTTTTAATCATTGGAAACAAAGAGGAATTATCAAGTTTAGGTATGATGCATACAAAAAACTAGTGGAGAAAGTGAAAGTTAAAGTCACTCAGTTGTGTCTGACTCTTTGAGATCCCATAGACTATACAGCCCATGGAATTCTCCAGGCCAGAATACTGGAATGGTTAACCTTTCCCTTTTCCAGCAGATCTTCCTAACCAAGGGATCGAACCCAGGTCTCTTGCACTGCAGGCTAATTCTTTACCAGTCTAGATTGGCAATATTAATAACCTTAATTTCCCTAACCCAATTAGGTATTTAAGTAAACGAGGATTCAATATCTGTAAGTGTTATTTTCAGCCTGTTAAGTGGAGTTCTGATCTATTTTCTGTGTATCATTACATAGATGAAGTGGCCTTCTGAGTCTAACCTGAATTGATGGATTGTTTACCAGCTGTGCTGATTTGTGGCCAACCCTAAACTTCAAATTTGCCCTCTCAGTTCTATGAATATGTTATAAATTCTTATTCAGTTCTGAAACTTATGCATCAATTTCTCTTGTTTAGGGGACCATGTGGGTACTTAAAACAAACAAACAAAAAAAAAAACCAACTGATCCTGATACTAAGTTCAGAGCTCTGGGCTTCTACTGTTATTTAGTTCTTGCTCCTATAATCTTCCACTTCATTGAGACCTCTCAAATAACTTTAAACATATTTTACACATGCTTTTTTTTTTTCTTTTAGTTTTCTATTTATGTTCAATGGAAGAGTTAATTTGAAATGACTAGCTTTGCTACAGCCAAATCACCCTGAATAAACCTGATCTCTTCTGAAATGACTAGCTTGACACTATTAAAATCTGTATTTCCTTGGAAATACTTTAAATTTAATTCAATTAAACAACAACAAATTATTAAATCTTGGAGACAAAAGCAATTGACATTAATTTCACAGGAATACAATATAATTGGATGTTCAAATGATTTTTAAGTGAAATATGTGTTGTTGATAATTTTATCAGACAATAGATCTAGATTTGGGTTGTTCTGGAAAAAGCAGAATGCAAAGCAATTGTATGTTGCCCAAGGTATAATTCCTCCATATTGGAGTTTTATGCAAGAATTATGCTTGATGTGACATGAATATATATATATATATATATATGCATTAAAAAGTTCCCTTTCTTTGGTGAATGGTATGCATTAATAAATGAAAGCAGGTGATAATCTGATGAACCAGGCCTTCAAACATGCATATAACTTTACCATGAATATAGTGTCTCCTTCATAAGAAAAAAGTGGTAAAGTCATAGAAATATTAATGGCCTTTGTACAATTAAGGAGACAATATTACAGTAGATAACATGAATATTGTTCAGTTGTCTATACATTATTTTAAAGAGTCTTAGCTGATTTACAAAATATATGAAAGGTATATAACACAAAGAAGGTGTGACTGCCTAATATATGCAATTTCTAGTGTATAATAAGTGAGAAATAGATTTAAGGGCCTAGATCTGGTAGATAGAGTGCCTGATGAACTATGGAATGAGGTTCGTGACATTGTACGGGAGACAGGGATCAAGACCATCCCCATGGAAAAGAAATGCAAAAAAGCAAAATGGGTGTCTGGGGGGGCCTTACAAATAGCTTTGAAAAGAAGTGAAGCAAAAAGCAAAGGAGAAAAGGAAACATATAAGCACCTGAATGCAGAGTTCCAAAGAATAGCAAGAAGAGATAAGAAAGCCTTCTTCAGTGATCAAAGCAAAGAAATAGAGGAAAACAACAGAATGGGAAAGACTAGAGATCTCTTCAAGAAAATTAGAGATACCAAGGGAACATTTCATGCAAAGATGGGCTCGATAAAGGACAGAAATGGTATGGACCTAACAGAAGCAGAAGATATTAAGAAGAGGTGGCAAGAATACATAGAAGAACTGTACAAAAAAGATCTTCATGACCTGGATAATCACAATGGTGTGATCAATCATCTAGAGCCAGACATCTTGGAATGTGAAGTCAAGTGGGCCTTAGAATGCATCACTACGAATAAGGTTAGTGGAGGTGATGGAATTCCAGTTGAGCTGTCTCAAATCCTGAGAGATGATGCTGCGAAAGTGCTGCACTCAATATGCCAGCAAGTGTGGAAAACTCAGCAGTGGCCACAGGCCTGGAAAAGGTCAGTTTTCATTCCAATCCCAAAGAAAGGCAATGCCAAAGAATGCTCAAATATTGCACAATTGCACTCATCTCACATGCTAGTAAAGTAATGCTCAAAATCCTCCAAGCCAGGCTTCAACAATATGTGAACCGTGAACTCCCTGATGTTCAAGCTGGCTTTAGAAAAGACAGAGGAACCAGAGATCAAATTGCCAACATCCGCTGGATCATGGAAAAAGCAAGAGAGTTCCAGAAAAACATCTCTTTCTGCTTTATTGACTATGCCAAAGCCTTTGACTGTGTGGATCACAATAAACTGTGGAAAATTTTGAGAGAGATAGGAATACCAGACCACCTGACCTGTCTCTTGAGAAATCTGTATGCAAACAGTTAGAACTGGACATGGAACAACAGACTGGTTCCAAATAGGAAAAGGAGTATGCTAAGGCTGTATATTGTCACCCTGCTTATTTAACTTACATGCAGAGTACAGAGAGTACTCTGTACAGAGTACATCATGAGAAACGCTGGACTGGAAGAACACAAGCTAGAATCAAGATTGCCGGGAGATGACACCACCCTTATGGCAGAAAGTGAAGAGGGACTAAAAAGCCTCTTGATGAAAGTGAAAGAGGAGAGTGAAAAAGTTGTCTTAAAGCTCAACAGAAAAGGAAGATCATGGCATCCGGTCCCATCACTTTATGGGAAATAGATGGGGAAACAGTGGAAACAGTGTCAGACTTTATTTTTTTGGGCTCCAAATTCACTGCAGATGGTGACTGCAGCCATGAAATTAGAAGATGCTTATTCCTTGGAAGAAAAATCATGACCAACCTGGATACTATATTCAAAAGCAGAGACATTACTTTGCAGACTAAGGTCCATCTAGTCAAGGCTATGGTTTTTCCTGTGGTCATGTATGGATGTGAGAGTTGGACTGTGAAGAAGGCTGAGCACCGAAGAATTGATGCTTTTGAACTGTGGTGTTGGAGAAGACTCTTGAGAGTCCCTTGGACTGCAAGGAGATCCAACCAGTCCATTCTGAAGGAGATCAGCCCTGGGTGTTCTTTGGAAAGAACGATGCTAAAGCTGAAATTCCAGTACTTTGGACAGCTCATGCGAAGAGTTGACTCATTGGAAAAGACTCTGATGCTGGGAGGGACTGGGGACAGGAGGAGAAGGGGACAACAGAGGATGAGATGGCTGGCTGGCATCACGGACTCGATGGATGTGAGTCTGAGTCAACTCTGGGAGTTGGTGATGGACAGGGAGGCCTAGCATAATGCAATTCATGGGGTCGCAAAGAGTTGGACACGACTGAGCTACTGTACTGAACTGAACTGAACTGAAGTATTATTATCTTTCTATCAATTTAAAAGTGAATTTCATTAAATGTTTCATGTTTTTGTTCTAATTTAATTTTCTCAGTGACTAAGGCACTAAATCCTTATAGAAGTTCAATAAATATTGCCTGAATATTTAGCACCATATGATAGCACCACCTACATTTTTGCTAGATTTTTACCACCTGTCTTCTCCACATAGTCTCAAAAGATTTCAAGAATAAAAATATACTGCCTACCACACATAACAAATATACAAATGAATAAAGTGATTTTCACACAATTCCTAAAATGCAAATATCTTATAAAATAAATATGTTTCCTTTTATTTTATTTTACAGTAAGAAATAGCCTGACCTTCAGTTCAAAATAGAGGTTTATATGGAAACCCAAATCTATCTTTGACATGATAGCAGTAGCTAATATCAAATCTTCCCCTGAGAATCATCTCTAATAGGTGATGTGATTAGAATACAGGAGTAGTAATTGCCTGACGGGATGGAAATGGTAGAGAACAGTGTAATAGATAGTGTATCATATCAGAAGGTTTATATTATACAAACAGTCTCTAAGAACTCCAGTCAAATTCTATTAAATTCATGCAAATTTTGCACAACCACATCTTTTTATATAGAAGAAGATTGTGATCATTTGTAGTCAGATATGACAAACAAATATCTAGTGGTTTCTCAACAAGCAACATGAAAGTATCTACCTGCCTGATTTGCAGAGAGTCCAAAATCTCTTGCCTTAGAACTACTTTAGCCTCTAAATATATTCTGCCAAGGTACATACTATCGTAGAAAGATGTGGATATGCTTGCTTCTTGCCACCCACATGATGAAAACCAGACTGAATTTTACTCTATATCAGAATATGTCAGGAATTCATTATCATAGTACATTAGCTTTGCTTACTTGGCCAGTTCCTCAAGAAAATGATCTGGATCAAGGTCAGTTATATTCCATCTGACAAACCACAAATTCATATCTCTGTTCCTCTTTCTTAAGTGAAGGTAAGTTCATTGATTCATATGTGTGTACCTGTTAGTTGCACAATTGTGTCTGACTCTTTGTGACCCCATGGGCTATAGCACACCAAGCTCCTTTATCCATGGGATTTTTCCAGACAAGAATATTGGAGTGGATAGCCATTCTCTTCTCCAGGAGCTCTTCCTGACCCATGGACTGAACCTGGGTTTCCTGCCTTGCAGGCAGATTCTTTACTATCTTACTTACCAAGGGATCTTTCACTGATTCATACCCTTTATCAAAGGGTCCTTCTTATGACAGCTCATTGTTCAGAGTCCCTGGTTATTCCTGAGGAATATCAAGATGCATTTGGATATTGAAGTATATTGTTCAAGGTCTTAATGCTTTGCCTCCAAGAAGTGTTTAGTTTTTAGATGAACTTTTGTCATATCTCCAGCTTAATTAACCTTGTATTGTATATATCAATTGTTTCTCTCAGAGAGGGGGCACATTTACTGTCCTAATAACTAACCACTCTTTAAGTCTCTTTTCTTTTCTATAACAATTATTACATAACCCCTGGACCACTATCATAATTAAAAATTAGCATATGTCTTGAGAGAATATTTCTGCCTCTGTCTTGAGAGAACATTTCTGTCTGTCTTGGTCAAACACTCAAATTTTTAATGAACGATAGTGGGAGCTGAAGTCAAAAATTTGCATTTTCTATTATAAAGACCTGACAACCTTACACAATATCAGAGGAAATGTCCATTCCAAAACAACATTTTCAACTAAAAACTCATTGAAACAAAAGACTATTAGGCTAGTGTGTGAGTGTGGTGGCTGTTCACATATGGTTAAGTGATTATTTATTTATTTATTGTATGGTCAGATGATAATCTGGTGGAAAAACATTTTCAAGAAGAAAAATTTTCTTTTGTCTGTGTGTTTGCTTATTTTCTACTACACCACCTTATGGGCTTCCCTGATGGCTCACTGGTAAAGAATCCACCTGGCAGTGTAGGAGACATGGGTTCAACCCCTGGGTTGGGAAGATCCCCTGGAGAAGGAAAGGAAATGAAAACCCTTGTCTGGGAAATCTCATGAACAGAAGAACCTGGCAGACTACAACTCATTGTATCACAAAAGTATCAGACATGACTTAGGATCTGAACAACAACACCACCACTTCATAACATACTCCTAGTTAAAAGATCTGACCCAGCATGCCCTGTGAAAACCCCAAATTGGGGCTTAAATTGTGAAATTACTGATTTGATTTCATTGGAATATGTTTTTTAACCTTGATCAGTAACAATGCAGCTATTCTCTAGTAATTATTCTCTTAGGTAATGATTATTGAAATTGAAACAATCTCTTTTGAAAGTATTGAATTGAAAATGCTTCCATTCCACAAGAGTAAGGGAAGCATATGATATGCTATATATTTTAACTCCTATATGCCTGGCATAATGTCAAACATTATGAAATTCCAGTACTTTGGCCAGCTCATGCGAAGAGTTGACTCATAATGTCAAACATTATGCCAGGCATATCTCATGCTATTTTGCTTTACTTTTGCCATTTNGAGTAAGGGAAGCATATGATATGCTATATATTTTAACTCCTATATGCCTGGCATAATGTCAAACATTATGAAATTCCAGTACTTTGGCCAGCTCATGCGAAGAGTTGACTCATAATGTCAAACATTATGCCAGGCATATCTCATGCTATTTTGCTTTACTTTTGCCATTTCCTTTTCCAGGGGGTCTTCCTGACTCAGAGAAAGAATTCCTGCATTGTAGGCTGATTATTTGCCTTCTGAGCCACCAGGGAAGGCTTTGTTCAAAAACACCAGTTATTTTTAATAATAACCTGATATGCCTGCTGAGTCCTGAGGTGACACTACTTTGAAGTAAAATGAGTTTTTACAGACAATACAACTTTGAAAAATAGTTCTTATATCTCTATTGATAATATTTTTTCATCCTTTTCCTATGATTCCATTTTATTTCACCTCATATTCAGGTTGAAGTAGTTTACAGTTAATTCCATACAATTTAAGGGAGGAGATTTAACTAATTTTAAGATGAAGAGTTGTTAAGCCTCAACAAGATTTTGAAGTGTAGATTGGATTTAAATTCCCCCCAGATCAAGCTGTGTCTGATGGCTTAGTTTACATGTAGTCTTATTTGATGAAAGTAAAAAGAAATCAACCTTGGATTTAGACCCCTGGAATAGGTGGGAAGAAACAGGTTCAGTGGCGTCCCCTCCCCTAAATCCTAGAGACTGACAACCCATTGCAAAGAGTTCCTTGGTTTTAAATTCTAGGTTTCTTTGAAGAGTTGAGTAGTAGAGCATGTTTTCTTAAACAAACAGATAATTATCAAATCAATTAAACTGGCCCATGATAAACACTTGTCATTTTGTCTTTATAGGGTTTTTTAATTTCTCCTGGTAACAGAACTCCTAAAGTTTCCATGATTCATCAGTATTTAGCTACAATGTGCCACCAGTTTGCAAAAAGCTTCAAATGTTATTTGAGCAAGGAAAAATATTCCTCTTAGTCTCACCAGACATATTAGAAAAAACGTTTTAAGTAACAGGAAATAATACATTCCATTAAACACATGAATGACTATTTCACTGAGTGAATCATTTAATTTACTGTCTTATAATAAAGATATTATATTTATATGAAATAGTCTGTAGTTCAGTATTTCACAGAAATCAGTATTAATTTTCAATAAGCAAAAGTAGACTACATATGATTCCCCCATTACTATTGGTAAAATGATATTTTCCTTAATCACAGTTGTCTGATTATTGGCTTCCAAAACTCTAATGTCTCTGGATTCTGATTATGTAAAAAGCTTTGCAATGGTAACTTGGTTACATCAGTTCAGTCAGTTCAGTCGCTCAGTCGTGTCCGACTCTTTGCTACCCCATGAATCGCAGCACGCAAGGCCTCCCTGTTCATCACCATCTCTCGGAGTTCACTCAGACTCACGTCCGTCGAGTCAGTGATGCCATCCAGCCATCTCATCCTCGGTCGTCCCCTTCTCCTCCTGCCCCCAATCCCTCCCAGCATCAGAGACTTTTCCAATGAGTCAACTCTTCGCATCAGGTGGCCAAAGTACTGGAGTGGATGTTGGCAATTTGATCTCTGGTTCCTCTGCCTTTTCTAAAGCTAGCTTGAACATCAGGGAGTTCACGGTTCATGTAAAGTATGAATCAAGACTTGATGGAGACACATGAGGACGTAAGACAACAAGGAAAATCACATAGCATATCCTTACTCTCATTGGAAAGCAGGCACATCACTATTTAAAACATTCTCTTTTTGTGTGTGTTGTGTGACTCAATAGCATTTATTTCTATGATTTGGAATAAGATGGAACTTAAATAGTCCACAGGAGTAGATCAATACTACAAACTCAATTATATAACTTTCTGAACAACTGTTATGTTCCTAGAAATATAAGTAATTTTTTAAAAAATTTAATTAATTTATTATTGTTTTTTGCTTTACAATATTGTATTGGTTTTGCCACACATCAACATGAATCCACCATGGGTGTACATGTGTTCCCAATCCCGAACCCCCGTCCCACCTCTCCCACCCCACACCATCCCTCCAGGTCATTCCAGTACACCAGCCCCAAGTATCCTGCACCCTGCATTGAACCTAGACTGGCAATTTGTTTCTTATATGATATTATACATGTTTCAATGTCATTCTCCCAAATCATCCCACCCTCTCCCTCTCCCACAAATCCAAAAGACTGTTCTATACATCTGGTCTCTTTTGCTGTCTCGCATATAGGGTTATTGTTACCATCTTTCTAAATTCCATATATATGCGTTAGTATACTGTATTNTTCTTATATGATATTATACATGTTTCAATGCCATTCTCCCAAATCATCCCACCCTCTCCCTCTCCCACAAATCCAAAAGACTGTTCTATACATCTGGTCTCTTTTGCTGTCTCGCATATAGGGTTATTGTTACCATCTTTCTAAATTCCATATATATGCGTTAGTATACTGTATTGGTGTTTTTCTTTCTTGCTTACTTCACTCTGTTTAATCGGCTCCAGTTTCATATACCTTGTTAGAACTCATTCAAATGTATTCTTTTTAATGACTGAATAATACTCCATTGTGTATATGTACCACAGCTTTCTTATCCATTCATCTGCTGATGGACATCTAGGTTGCTTCCATGTCCTGGCTATTATAAACAGTGTTGTGATGAACATTGGGGTACACGTGTCTCTTTCAGTTCTGGTTTCCTCAGTGTGTATGCCCAGCAGTGGATTTGCTGGGTCATAAGGCAGTTCTATTTCCAGTTTTTTGAGGAATCTCCACACTGTTCTTCATAGTGGCTGTACTAGTTTGCATTCCCACCAACAGTGTGAGAGGGTTCCCTTTTCTCCACACCCTCTCCAGCATTTATTGCTTGTAGACTTTTGGATCGCAGCCATTCTGACTGGAGTGAAATGGTACCTCATTGTGGTTTTGATTTGCATTTCTCTGATAATGAGTGATGTTGAGCATCTTTTCATGTGTTTGTTAGCCATCCGTATGTCTTCTTTGGAGAAATGTCTATTTAGTTCTTTGACCCATTTTTTGATTGGGTCATTTATTTTTTTGGAATTAAGCTGCAAGAGTTGCTTGTATATTTTTGAGATTAGTTGTTTGTCAGTTGCTTCATTTGCTGTTATTTTCTCATATTCCAAAGGCTGTCTTTTCACCTTATAGTTTCCTTTGTTGTGCAGAAGCTTTTAATTTTAATTAGATCACATTTGTTTATTTTTGCTTTTATTTCCAGTATTCTGGGAGGTGGGTCATAGAGGACCCTTTGTGATTTATGTCGGAGAGTGTTTTGCCTATGTTATCCTCTAGGAGTTTTATAGTTTCTGGTCTTACGTTTAGATCTTTAATCAATTTTGGGTTCTCTAATAATTCTTTCTAAAGACTTCTTGCCTGGTTTTACTGCATTTTTAAAAATTATCTCCTTTTTTTTCGTTTATCTTCTTTCAGTTCAGTTCAATTCAGTCACTCAGTCGTGTCTGATTCTTTGCAACCCGATGGGCTGCAGCACACCCGGCTTCCCTGTCCATTACCAACTCCTGAAGCCTACTCAAACTCACATCCATTGAGTCAGTGATGCCATTCAACCATCTCATTCTGTGTCGCCCCCTTCTCCTCCCACCTTCAATGAATAATAGCTATTTTGTGAGTGCAGACAGAAACCTAAGAGGGATTGTTCAAGGAGATTAAACTGTTCTGGGTCTTCGTTGTTGTTCTCTATTTGAGGAGAGAGGTGACTACTCTCTAGCTGCAGTGCTCGGGCTTCTCATTGTGGTGGCTTCCCTTGTTGTGGGGCATGAGCTCTAGGCATGTGGACTTCAGTAGGTGTAGCAGGTAGCATCAGTAGTTGTGGCCCATGGGTTTAGTTGCTCCCCTACATCTGTGATCTTCCTGAACCAGGGATTGAACCTGTGTCCCCTGCATTGGCAGATGGATTCTCAAGCACTAGGATACCAGGAAGTCCTGAAACTAACTTTTTAAATTTTGCATCAACTAGTCTGTGTTCTCCTAAAGTTGGTTTCCAATATGTGGTGATCTGGATAGAAAACAGAAATAGTATGTATCTTAATTCGACTTGAATGAAGTTATACATGTTTTCCAAACAATTGCAATTTTCCCTAAATTACTATTTAGATATGTATTATCCATATACTGTTAAAAGTGAAAGTCGCTCAGCCGCTTCTGACTCTTTGCAACCCCGTAGACTACACAGTCCATGGATTTTCCAGGCCAGAATATTGGAATGGGTAGCCTTTCCCTTTTCCAGGATATCTTCCCAACCCAGGGATTGAACCCAGGTCTCCCATATTGCAGGTAAGTTATTTACCAGCTGAGCCACAAGGGAAGCCCATTCATTGAGACCTTGTCTATAGATTATTCTAGTTTTGCCTTAATAAAATATCAGCTCCTAGAGGCTTTGTGCTTTTTATGAAACCTGGGTTGCATATGATGCTAAAATATTACTATGCAAAGAACACCTACTACTTAGACTTGCTTCCTTTTCCACACTGTAGGGTCACCCTTTTATGGGCTAGATTTCTTTTCTTTGGTGTATTCCTTCATTATGGGTACCACTGCCATACAAATTTAATGAACAGCACCACTGCCAGCAATTCATCACTCATGTATTAGAAACTAACGCAGAACCATCTAGTTGACCACTAAAATTCATGATCACTTCCATATTAGAGTTGCTATTATGCACTAAACAGCAACATCAAGCATATAAAAGTTTAAAATACTGGTAAATGCAAACACATAGACAAATAAATAATTATACTACAAAGGTAATGCCTAAATCACATGTGATTTTAGTATAAAAGTTAAGGAAAAAATTATTAGAATTATTATATGTACAAAATCTTTTAGTCACAATTGAAATATATAAATTGCCATATCATATAAAATGTGAGGGAGGAATATATAAAAGTGAAGGGTTTTATATGTCATTGAAGTTAAGTTGTTATAAATTTTGAAATAGATTGTTAAAAGACATTTTATGAAGGCCTCACTGTAACACAAAGGAAATATTTGTAGAAGATACACAAAAGTAGGAATCAAAAAATATCACTGCAAAAAATAAAAGAAATATTAATACAAAAAAGTGACCAATACATCTAGAGTAGTTACTACATATTGTTTAGTATATCAGTTCAGCATAATGTCACTTTGATATCTTTTATTGAAATATACTTGATGTGCAATATTATATTAGTTTTAGGTATCACTACACAGTTTTTTGATGTTAATATGTTTTATAAAATGATCAACATAAATCCAGTAACTATCGTTCACCATACAAAGTTATTACCATATTCTTGATGATACTTATGTTATATATTATATTCCCACGGTTTATTGTGTAACTGGAAGTTTGTACCTCAGTCTCCACCAATTTCACAAAGTCCTCCACCACTATACTCTCCAGCAACCACCTGTTTGTTCTTTATATCAATGAGTCTGTTCTTATTTTGTTGTTTGGATTTTTAAATTTCACGTATCTGTGAAATCACATAGTATTTGTTTTACTGTGTCTGACTTATTTCACTTACCATGATATCTTCTAGATTTATCCATGTTGTCACAATAGCAAGATTCTATTTCTTTTCATGGCTAATGAAGCCGAATCTGGCCTTGGTCCCCAACACTGAATTAAATCGTGGAGACAGAGTTTTGGGTGAAGTAGAAAAATACAGATTTATTGCTTTGCCAGGCAAAGGGAGCTACAGAAGGTAAATGCCCTCAAAACTATGTCCCAACCTGGAGGGGGCAGTGGGAAATTTTATAGTAATGATTCAAAGAGGGAGTGATTATCTTGCAGACGTTTTTCTGAATGGTTGGTTTTGAGGTAAGTGGAAGTGAGCATCATCAGCCTTCTGGTTCCAACCAGTCTGGAGTCTATGTGCTTGTGCACAACATACTGTTAAATTCTTTCATCTGGTGGTGGTTTCAGTATCAAAGATATTGTTATGTGCATCCCTCGATGGGGAACCAGGACTTTGACCCAAGGCAGCACTGATGTTTCTCTTGATTATTCTTCCATTGTCTCCTATCCTCTCCTTTTTTTAATTAACAACTGCTTGAGCCTACCTATTGGAACTCAGGGAAAGGGATGAATGCAGACTGTTTCCTATAATGAAACAAATGGAGGACACAGGAAGTGTTTTGTGCCTAGGAGCCCTACAGAGTCCTGCTTCACACCACTAGTGTGTTAGTTGCTCAGTCATGTCAGACTCTTTGTAACCACACGTACATTAGCCCACCAAGTTCTTCTGTCCGAGGGATTTTCTAGGCAAGAATACTGGGCAGGGTTGTCATTTCTTTCTCCTCAATTTCTTCCTGACCCAGGGAGAGAACCCGGATCTTGCAGATTGCAGGCAGATTCTTTACCACCTGAGCCACCAGGGAGCCCTAAGTGTTTTCCATTGTATATAAATATCACATATTTTTAATCTGTTCATCTGTTGATAGGTTGCTTCCATATCTTGGCTATAGGAAATAATGCTGCAATGAAAATAATGCTGCAATGAAAATAATGCTACATATATAATACTGAATATATTTTTTTCTTTCTTTGGGTAAATAATCAGATGCAAAAATGCTGGTTCAGGGACTTCCCTTGTGGTCCAATGTTTAGGACACTGCACTTTCACTACAGGGGCCAGAGTTTTGTTTCTCTAATCAGGGAACTAAGATCTCATATGCCATGCAGTACAGACCTAAAAAAAAAAAAAAAAAAAAGGCTGCTTAACAGAGAAGTTCCATTTTAAATTATTTTAGGATCTTTCATGCTTCTTATAATGACTGAATCTATTTATAACAGTGCATATTTAGTTCAACTCAATCACTCAGTCATGTCTGACTCTTTGAGACCCCACAGACTGCAGCATGCCAGGATTTCCTGTCCATCACCAACTCACAGAGTTTACTCAAACTCATGCCCACCGAGTCAGTGATGCCATTTCATCCTCTGTCGTCTGCTTCTCCTCTTGCCTTCAATCTTTCCAAGCATCAGCATCTTTTCTAGTGAGTCAGTTCTTTGCATAAGGTGGCAAAAGTATTGGAGTTTCAGCTTCAGCATCAGTCTTTCCAGTGAATACTCAGAACTGATTTCATTCAGGATAGACTAGTTGGATCTCCTTGCAGTCCAAGGGATTCTCAAGAGTCTTCTGCAACTCCCCAGTTCAAAAGCATCAATTCTTCTGCTCTCAGCTTTCTTTATAGTCCAACTCTCACATTCATACATGATTACTGGAAAAAACATAGCCTTCACTAGATGGACCTTTGTTGACAAAGTAATGTCTTTGCTTTTTATATGCTGTTTAGCTTGATCATAGCTTTCCTTCCAAGGAGTAAACGTCTTTTAATTTCATGGCTGCAGTCACCATCTGCAGTGATTTTGCAGCCCCCAGAAATAAAGTCTGTCACTGTTTCCATTATTTCCCCAACTATTTGCCATGAAGTGATGCGACTGGATACCATGATTTTAGTTTTCTGAATGTTGAGCTTTAAGCCAACTTTTTCACTCTCCTCTTTCATGTTCATCAAGAGGCTCTTTCTTTAGTTCTTCTTCACTCTCTGCCATAAGGGTGGTGTCACCTGCACATCTGAGCTTATTGATATTTCTCCCAGCAATCTTGATTCCAGCTTGTGCTTCATCCAGCCTGGCATTTCACATGATGTAGCTGCTTGTAAGTTAAATAAGCAGGGTGACAATATACAGCCTTGACATACTCCTTTCCTGATTTGAACCAGTCTGCTTTTCCATGTTCAGTTCTAACTGTTGCTTCTTGACCTGCATATAGATTTCTCAGGAGGTAGGTCAGGTGGTCTGGTATTCTCATCTCTTTAAGAATTTCCCCCAGTTTATTGTGATCCACAGAGTCAAGGGCTTTGGCATAGTCAATAAAGATGTTTTTCTGGAACTCTCTTGCTTTTTCGATGATCCATCTGATGTTGGCAACTTGATCTCTGGTTCCTCTGCCTTTTCTAAATCCAGCTTGAACATCTGGAAGTTCATGGCTCATGTACTTTTGAAGCCTGGCTTAGAGAATTTTGAACATTATTTTGTGTGAGATGAGTGCAATTGTGTGGTGGTTTGAGCATTCTTTGGCATTGCCTTTCTTTGGGATTGGAATGAAAACTGANGAACATCTGGAAGTTCATGGCTCATGTACTTTTGAAGCCTGGCTTAGAGAATTTTGAACATTATTTTGTGTGAGATGAGTGCAATTGTGTGGTGGTTTGAGCATTCTTTGGCATTGCCTTTCTTTGGGATTGGAATGAAAACTGACCTTTTCCAGTCCTGTGGCCACTGCTGATTTTTCCAAATTTGGTGGCATATTGAGTGCATCATTTTTACAGCATCATCTTTTAGGATTAGAAATAGCTCAACTGGAATCCCATCACCTCCACTACTTTGTTCATAGTGATGCTTCCTAAGGCCTACTTAATTTCATATTCCAGGATGCCTGGCTCTAGATGAGTGATCACACCATCATGGTTATCTGGGTCGTGAATATCTTTTTTGTATAGTTCTGTGTAGTATTTTTTAATTTCTCTGCATCCTAGCCAGCACATGTTATTTGTTGTCTTTTTGATAATAGTCATTATGAAAAACATGAGGGACTATCTCATTGTGGTTTTTACTTGAATTTCCCTGATGATTAGATAGTGAACATATTTTCATGTGTCTGTTGGCCACTTATTTGTTTTCTTTTATATGTATATATTTAGCTGCTTTGGGTCTTAGTTGCAGCGTGTGGAATCTTAGTTTTGTCATGCAGCATCTTCTGTCTCACATAGGCTCAGTAATTGTGGCACATAGGCTCCAGAGACCTTGGGCTTCAGTAGTTGTAGAACGTGGGCTCTAGCAGCATCATGTGGGCTCTGTAGTTATGGTGCCTGGACTTACTTGCTCTGTACCATGTGGGATCTTAATTCCCTGGCTAGAAAGAAACCCCATTCCCTGCATTGCAAGGTGGATTCTTAACCATTGGACCTCCAAGGAAGCTCCTGATTCTCTTCTTTGGAAAATGTCTATTCAGGTCCTCTTTCGATTTTTTAATCAGGTTGTTTGTTGGTGTTGAATTGTGTGAGTTATTTGCATATTTTGAATGTTAACCTCTTGTCAGATATATTTTTTAAAATCTTTTTCCATTTATTATACTGGCTTTTCTTTTGTTGATTTTTTTTTTTTTTTTTTTTTGCTGTGAAGAAGCTGTTTAGTTTCAGGTAGTCACATTTGCTTATTTTTGCTTTTGTTGCTCTTGCCTGACTCAATAGATCCAAAACAATATTTGTAAGCATGATGATAAAGTACTGCCCATATATCCTTCTAGCCTGTAATGCATCTTAGTTTTATTTATGTGTATGATGTGAGAAACTAGTATAATTCTGTTTCATATAGTTGTCTGTTGTTCCCAATACTATTTATGGAATAGACAGTCCTTTCCCACCTATCTATCTCTCTATCATCTATTCACCATCTATCCATCATCTACTATCTATCTACATCCTTCCCTACTTCTGCATATTTCCTATATATATTTCACCAAGTTTTTTCAGTCCAGCTGATGAAAAATCTATCCTGCCAGTTGCTTAGGCTAAGCCTCTTGAAAGTATTCTTGACTATTCTCTTTCTTCCAAACTCTGCATGGTCATCATAGTATCTAAAATGTGAATATCTCTCACCATTTTCACTTGCTTTGTTCATGGTATAACTCAAAGGCCCAGAATAGTGCCTGATATGTGGTACTCTTTGAAAATAATTTGTGAATAAATGTATTAAAAATGAACAAATGGATAAAATAGATTGGAGAGATATTAGTAAAGTGATGGAAACAGATTTTCAGGATTTTCTTGGGTAAAAGTAAACAAAAAAATAAATGCTGAGCAAAACTCTCTTGGGGAAAGAGGCAAAGGGTAAATGGCAGGAAAAGTTTATGGTAAAAGCAAGTTAAGATAATTTTATGAAACTCCTTATAGCAATGAGTGTTTTGAATTTCAGCCTAGAAATTCTGTAAGTTCCATTATGTGGAATCCATGAACAGGACATTAAACCTCACTAAGAGTTAAGTCAAAATAGGATCATCCAACCAGAAAGTTGAAATTACTATAAAATAAATTTTCTCATTAAAAAAGGAAACCTTAAATTTTTGCAACCTTAGAAAACATCACTCATTAAAATGTTTAAAATGTCAGCTGTTTCTTAAATTATATTAATTAGAAACAAAGCCAACTTTTTTTATTTTGCTTTAGACTCTTCTTAATTAAAAAAGGTCAATGTTCACTTTAAAGAAAGTCCAAGGGATGTCAGGAAAAAATATAAGGAGATGTCAAAAATACAACAATATTTTGATATCAATGTCTAATAAAGTTGAATAAATCGATTGATTTCACACACAAACAATATACTTTTAAAAATCGCTGAGATTCCACTGAAAAAATATCAAATCCACAATATAAAATCATATTTCTATTCTATGAATAAACTTTCCTTAAATACTTTTTCAGTCGCTTATTAAATAAACTGATTCTGTGGAAGTCAAGAACAAAAATATGCTTTGTGTACTACAGACACTATAAGTATGGAACTTCTTGACTATACATGATATAAGGATAGAGGCACTGTCAGCTTTTTCACTATGATATCCCTGACATCTATCATAGTTTTAAGCACATGGTAGATGCTCCAAAAATATCAAAAAATCTGAAAATTTCATTTATATAATAAAGTATGTACCTGCAAATATTAAATAAAATCTTCCTTTATATTTGACTAACTCCTCATATTTTCATGGCAATTATAACTCTTCTGTGTACTTTAGTGAGTAATCTCATTTGATTTTAACAGCTCTACTGTATAAAGCACTTTTACAAATTAGGACATATTAATTGATGTATCCGGAGAAGGCAATGGCATCCCACTCCAGTACTCTTGTCTGGAAACTCCCATGGACGGAGGAGCCTGGTAGGCTGCAGTCCATGGGGTCGCTGAGTCAGACACGACTTCACTTTCACTTTCACTTTTCACTTTCATGCATTGGAGAAGGAAATGGCAACCCACTCCAGTGTTTTTGCCTGGAGAATCCCAGGGATGGAGGAGCCTGGTGGCTGCCATCTGTGGGGTCGCACAGAGTCGGACACGACTGAAGCAACTTAGCAGCAGCAGCAGCAGCAATTGATGTATCCAATTCACAGAGCAGAGCCACTAAAAATCAGAAGACTAATACTTTTCCTCCTATGAAATTATGTTATCTGTATGATATATTTATACTATAAAATAATGAATTAAGGAAATGGTTCAAAAATACCTGTAACACTGTTATCAATATAGTTTATATTCATTCTAGTAAGCAATTCAAGAGTAATACCTAAATCAAGTTTTTCATTAAGCAATCATTATATCACATATTTTTTACTATTTTCTGACTATAATTTTTAGATTATTGTTGCTGTATGAAATACAAGGGAAATTATTGACTTTCTAAAGTAATTTTTGCTGATTATTTTCATTTCTCTGATCCAAGAGGCTAAGCCTAGGAGGTAAATGGAAATAATTCATTCTGCCCTATTGTTCTGAATAATGATTTAAATTTCATGCTTTATAAAATTGGTCAACCAATGTTCATTGATAGCATTATATTGAGATTTTAAATTGAAATGTCTTATTTTTCCCTATAAAATCCTATGAGGTAGGTATTTGTTATTTTGTTCATTCACCAAGTCATGTCTGATTATATGAGGCCTATCATTTATCATCTATCTACTATCTACTGGAGAAGGCAATGGCACCCCACTGCAGTACTCTTGCCTGGAAAATCCCATGGATGGAGGAGCCTGGAAGGCTGCAGTCCATAGGGTTGATGAGGGTCGGACACGACTGAGCGACTTCACTTTCACTTTTCAATTTCATGCATTGGAGAAGGAAATGGCAACCCACTCCAGTGTTCTTGCCTGGAGAATCCCAGGGATGGGGGAACCTGATGGGCTGCTGTATATGGGGTCGCACAGAGTCGGATATGACTGAAGCGATTTAGCAGCAGCAACAGCTACTATCTATCTATATTCTTCCTTATCTCTGTGTATTTCCAAAATGTACTTCACCAAGTGGCTTCCCTATCCTTCACTATCTCGCGGAGTTTGCTCAGATTCATGCCCATTGAGTCAGTGATGCCATCCACCTAACTCATCTTCTGTTTCCCTCTTCACCTTTGCTTTCAACTTTCCAGAAACAGGATCTTTTCAAATGAGTCAGTTTTTCACCCTAGGTGACCAAAGAGTTGCAACCTCAACTTCAGCATTAGTCCTTCCAATGAATATTCAAAGTTTATTTCCTTTCAGTTCAGTTCAGTTCAGTCACTCAGTCATGTCCAACTCTTTATGACCCCATGAATCGCAGCACGCCAGGTCTCCCTGTCCATCACCATCTTCCAGAGTTCACTCAGACTCACGTCCATCGAGTCGGTGATGCCATCCAGTCATCTCATTCTCTGTCGTCCCCTTTACCTCCTGCCCCCAATCCCTCCCAGCATCAGAGTCTTTTACAATGAGTCAACTCTTCGCATGAGGTGGCCAAAGTAATGGAGTTTCAGCTTTAGCATCATTCCTTCCAAAGAACACCCAGGGCTGATCTCCTTCAGAATGGACTGGTTGGATCTCCTTGCAGTCCAAGGAACTCTCAAGAGTCTTCTCCAACACCACAGTTCAAAAGCATCAATTCTTCAGCGCTCAGCTTTCTTCACAGTCCAACTCTTGCATCCATACATGACCACTGGAAAAGCAATAGCCTTGACTAGATGGACCTTTGTTGGCAAAGTAATGTCTCTGCTTTTGAATATGCTATCTAGGTTGGTCATAACTTTTCTTCCAAGGAGTAAGCATCTTTTAATTTCATGGCTACAGTCACCATTTCCTTTAGGATTCACTATTTGATCTATTTTGAAGTGGGAGGGAATCTCAAGAGTCTTCTCCAGCACCACAGTTTGAAAGTATCAATTCTTTGGTGCTCAGCCTTCTTTATGGTCCTACTCTCACATTGCACATGACTACTGGAAAACCCATAGTTTGACTATAGGAACTTTGGTTGGCAAAGTACCGTCTTTGCTTTTTAATATGCTGTGAAGTTTTGTCATAGCTTTCCTTTCAAGAAGCATGCATCTTTTAATTTTATGGCTGCAGTCACCATGTCAGGTGATTGTGGAGGTCAAGAAAATAAAATCTGTCAGTGATTCCATTTTTCCCCTTCCTATTTGCCATAAAATGATGGGACTGGATCCCATGATCTTATTTTTTGACAGTTAAGTTTTAAGCTATTTTTTCCCCCCTGAGACAAGGAAAACAATTTTATTCAGAAAGCAGCCAACAGACAAGATGGCAAGCTAGCACCTCAAAATAATCATATTATCAGAATCTGGATGCCAGTTTCTTTTATAGATCAGAGAGAAAGAAGCAATGAGAATTAAACTCACAAGGCAGAATAGAGAGTGAGAGGCAGTGAGGAAGTAGAGTGAAATGGTCTTCAGTATAACAAAATATCTCCAAGGGAACAGCCAGCATTTGGAATGTCTGTGCAGTTTCTTCAGTTGTGTCTGGCCCTTTGCGACCCCATGGATTGTAACCAACCAGGCTGCTCTGTCCATGGGATTATCCAGGCAGGAATACTAGAGTGCGTTCCCATACCCTCCTGCAGGGGATCTTTTGACACAAAGGTCGAACCCGTGTTTCCTGTGTCTCTGGTATTGCAGGCAAATTACACCGGAGCCAGCAGGGAAGCCCCTAGCCTTTGGCAGGTTTGTGCCAATCTCTTGTGTTCACAGGTTCAGCTCAGTTCAGTCACTCAGTTGTGTCTGACTCTTTGCAAACCCATGGACTTCATCACTCCAGGCTTCCCTGTTCATCACCAACTCCTGGAATTTACTCAAACTCACGACCATTGAGTCAGTGATGCTATCCAACCATCTCATCTTCTGTTATCCCCTTCTCCTCCTGCTTTCAATCTTTCCCAGCATCAGAGTCCTTTCAAATGAGTCAGTTCTTCACATCAGGTGGCCAAATTCTTGGAAGGACTGATGCTAAAGCTCTGGTATTTTCATCATCTGATGTGAACAGACAATTCATTGGAAAAGTCCCAGATGCCAAGAAAGATTGAGGGCAGAAGGAGAAGATGGCATCAAAGGATGAGATGGCTGGATGGAATCATCAATGCCATGAATATGAATTTGGGCAAACTCTGGAAGATGGTGAGGGACAAAGAGGCCTGGTGTGCTGCAGTTCATGGGGTCACAGTCAGACATGACTGGGTGACTGAACAACAACAATAGCAATATAATAGCAAGAGCAGCAAAAGCAAGTCAAAGAAACAGTTTCCAACATGGAGTCAGAATTGGGCCCAGCAACAATTCCCCACCGTCAAAGTCCACTGCTCAATCTTGTGGAAAAAGGAGGTGAAGACCATTCTGCCAAGTCAGATGTATCTTTCTGGGAGTGCCCATCATCTTTGCAGTGTTTCAAATGTTGATATCTGTCTTCTTTTTGTTTCTCTCTTGGAAAGTGTGTATTTTATACCTGTAGGCTTAGAAATACTGAACTTCAAATCCATGAGACAGTTTTTTCATTCTCTTCATCACCCTCATCAAGAGTCTCTTTAGTTTCTCTTCACTTTTTGCCAATAGAGTGGCATTACGTGCATATCTGAGGTTGTTGATATTTCTCCCAGAAATCCTGATTCCAGCTTGTGAGTCATCCAGCCCAGCATTTTGCAGGATGTACTCTGCATATAAGTTAAATTTGAAGCCTTATCTTTTATTCTTTTCCCAATTTTGATTTAGTCAGTTCTGCAAAGTTGCATTTTGACACACATACAGGTTTCTCAGGAGATAGGTATGGTGGTCTGGTATTCCATTCTCTTTAAGAGTTTTCCACAGTTTGTTGTGATCCACACAGTCAAAGGCTTTCGTGTAGCCAATGAAGCAGGAATAGATGTTTTTTTCTGAAATTCCCTTGCTTTCTCTATGATCCAATGAATGTTGGAAATTTGATCTCAGGTTATACTACCTTTTCTATATTTAGCTTGTACATTTGGAAATTCTCAGTTCAGGTACTACTGAAGCCTAACTTGTAGGATTTTTAAAAAACTTTTACTAGCATCTGAAATAAGCATAATTGTTTGATACTTTGACATTCTTTGGCACTGTCCTTCTTTTGAGGTTAGAATGAAAACTGACATCTTCCAGTCCTGTGGCCATTGCTGAAATTTCCCAAATTAGCTGACATATTGAGTCCAGCACCTTAAGAGCATCATCTTTTAGGATTTGAAATAGCTCAAATGGAAATCTGTCACCTCCACTAGGGTTGTTTGTAATAATGCTTCCTCAGGAGATCCAACCAGTCCATTCTAAAGGAGATCAGCCCTTGGATTTCTTTGGAAGGAATGATGCTAAAGCTGAAACTCCAGTACTTTGGCCACCTCATGTAAAGAGTTGACTCATTGGAAAAGACTCTGATGCTGGGAGGGACTGGGGGCAGGAGGCAAAGGGGACCATAGAGGATGAGATGGCTGGATGGCATCACAGACTCGATGGATGTGACTCTGAGTGAACTCCGGGAGTTGGTGATGGACAGGGATGCCTGGAGTGCTGCGATTCATGGGGTCGTAAAGAGTCAGACACGACTGAGCGACTGAACTGAACTGAACTGAAGACCCACTTGTGAATCACAATAAACTATGGAAAATTCTTCAAGAGATGGGACTACCAGACCACCTGACCTGCCTCTTGAGAAACCTATATGCAGGTCAGGAAGCAACAGTTAGAACTGGACATGGAACAACAGACTGGTTTCAAGTAGGAATACGAGTACGTCAAGGCTGTATATTGTCACCCAGCTTATTTAACTTCTATGCAGAGTACATCATGAGAAACGCTGGACTGGATGAAGCACAAGCTGGAATCAAGATTGCCAGGAGAAATATCAATAACCTCAGATATGCAGGTGACACCACCCTTATGGCAGAAACTGAAGAGGAGCTAAAAAGCCTCTTGATGAAAGTGAAAGAGGAGAGTGAAAAAGTTGGCTTAAAGCTCAACATTCAGAAAACTAAGATCATGGCATCTGGTCTCATCACTTTATGGGAAATAGATGGGGAAACAGTGGAAACAGTGTCAGACTTTTTTGGGGGGGTCTCCAAATCACTGCAGATGGTGAATGCAGCCATGAAATTAAAAGACACTTACTCCTTGGATGAAAAGTTATAACCAACCTAGATAGCATATTTAAAAGCAGAGACATTTTACTTTGCCAACAAAGGTGCATCTAGTCAAGGCTATGGTTTTTCCTGTGGTCATGTATGGATGTGAGAGTTGGACGGTGAAGAAAGCTGAGCACCAAAGAATTGACGCTTTTGAACTGTGGTGTTGGAGAACACTCTTGAGAGTCCCTTGGACTGCAAGGAGATGCAACCAGTCCATTCTGAAGGAGATCAACCCTGGGTGTTCTTTGGAAGGAATGATGCTAAAGCTGAAACTCCATTACTTTGGCCACCTCATGCGAAGAGTTGACTCATTGGAAAAGACTCTGATGCTGGGAGGGATTGGGGGCAGGAGGAGAAGGNCCCTTGGACTGCAAGGAGATGCAACCAGTCCATTCTGAAGGAGATCAACCCTGGGTGTTCTTTGGAAGGAATGATGCTAAAGCTGAAACTCCATTACTTTGGCCACCTCATGCGAAGAGTTGACTCATTGGAAAAGACTGTGATGCTGGGAGGGATTGGGGACAGGAGGAGAAGGAGACAACAGAGGATGAGATAACTGGATGGAATCACTGACTCAATGAACGTGAGTTTGAGTGAACTCCGGGAGTTGGTGATGAACAGGGAGGCCTGGCATGCTGCAGTTCATGGATTCGCAAAGAGTCCGACACAACTGAGTGACTGAACTGAACTGAACTGGACTGAAGACCCACTTAACACTCCAGGGTGTCTGTCTCCAGGTGAGTGATCACACCATCATTCTTGTATGTGTTATTAAGACCTTTTCTCTATAGTTCTTCTGTGTATTATTACCCTCTCTTTTTAATCTCTTCTGCTCCTGTTAGGTTCTTGCCTTTTCTGTCCTTTATCATGCCTGCCATTTCATGAAATTCTCCCTTGATATTTTCAATTTTCATGAAAATATCTCTAGCTTTCTCATTCTATTGTTTCCTTCTATTTCTTTGCATTTTTCTTTGAATAAGGACTGAACTGAACTGAAGGACTTTTTATCTCTCCTTGGTATTCTCTGCAACTGCACATTCAGTTGGGTGTATCTTTCCCTGTCTTTCATGGTTTTCACTTCTCTTCTTTCCTCATCTACTTGTAAAGTCTCCTCAGACAAACACTTTGCCTTCTTGTGTTTCTCTTTGGGGTGATTTGGTCACCACCTCCTATACTATAGTATGAACCTCTGTCCATAATTCTTCACTCTTTCTCCTAGATCTAATTCCTTAAATCTATTCACCACCTCCACTGTATAATCATAGGGGATTTGATATAGGTCATACCCGAATGGTCTAGTGGTTTTCTCTTCTTTCTTCAATTTAAGCTTGAATTTTGGAATAGGGAGCTCAGGATCTGAGCCACAGTTAGTTCCAGATCTTGTTTTTGCTGACACTATAAAGCATCCCCACTTTAGATGCAAATAATGTAATCAATTTGATTTAGGTATTGACTATTTGGTGATGTGTATTTGTAAAGTCATTGCTTGTGTTGTTGTAAAATGGTGTTTTCTATGACTAATGTGTTCTCTGGAGAAAAATGTGAGCCTTTGACCTGCTTCTTCTTGTATTCCAAGGCCAGATTTGCCTGTTATTTCTGGTATCTCTTGACTTCCTAATTTTCATTCAAATCCCCTATGATGAAAAACACATCTTTTTTGGTGTTAGTTTTAGAAGTTCTTGTGGTCTTCATAAAATGAGTCAAATTCAGCTTCCTTAGCATCAATGATTGGAGCATAGACTTGTATTACTGTGATATTGAATGGTTTGCCTTGGAAATGAATCTAGACCATTCTCTCATTTTTGAGAATGTACCCAAGTACTGCATTTCAGACTCTTTTGTTTACTATGATGGCTACTTCATTGTTTCTAAAGGATTCTTACCCACAGTAGTAGATATAATGTAGTAGTCTACTTCTATAATGTAGTAGTACTAGTTATCTGAAGTAAATTAACACATTTCAGTCCATTTTAGTTCACTTATTCTTAAGACGTCCATGTTCACTCTTGTCATCTACTGCTTGACCACATCTAATTTATCTTGATTCATGGACTTAACATTTCAAGTTCTTATGCAATATTGTTCTTTACAGCTTCAGACTTTTCTTTCATTAACAGACACATCCACAACTAAGCATTGTTGTTGCTTTGGCCTGGCTGCTTTGACCTGGCTGCTTCATTTTTTCTGGAGCTATTGGTACTTGCCCACTGCTCTTCCTCAGTAGCATATTGGACACATTCCAACCTAAGCCAAAAAGATGGCTTATCTTCTGGTGTCATATTTTTCAGCCTTTTCATACTCTTCATGGGGTTATTATGGAAAGAATGCTGGAGTGGTTTGCCATTCCCTCCTCACATGTACTACATTTTGTCAGAACTCTCCATTATGACCTGTCCATCTTGGGTGGCCCCACAGCATGGCTCATAGCTTCATTAAGTTATGCAAGCCCTTTCACCATGACAAGGCAGTGATCCATGAAGGGGCAATAGGTATTAGTACATGGTATTATTTTGACAAGGATATCAAGGCTCAAAGGGCATCCCAGCTGGTACTAGTGGTAAAGAAACCTACTTGTCAATGCAGAGACATAAGATACGTGGGTTTGAGCCCTGAGTTGGGAAGATCCTGTGGAGGAGGGCATGGCAACTCTCTCCAGTATTCTTGCCTACAGAATCCCATGGACAGAGGAGCCTGGCAGACTATAGTCCATAATGTCCCAAAGAGTCAGACATGGCTGAAGTGACTTAGTATGCATGTACACACGCATCAAGGCTCAGAAGGGCCATGTAACTTTTCTAAATTAAATATTAGAACAAAAACTGGAACATAGGCTATCTGATTCCTTTTAATCTTATGCTTACCTGAGTGTTTCTACTTGTTTGTGTTTTTTCAGTATGTGTGTACTTGTGTATAAACATAAATGTTGATTGATTTCTTTCTGTGCTTTCTTCTTCTGTTCTTAGTGGCAAATTATTTGTTCTACATAAACACATACATATGTAAGTATACAGATATATATATATGTATTTTATATATATATACATACATATATATGATTATGTGTGTGTGTGTGTGTATATACACATATGATTGCACTATTTTTCTGTGCCCATGATCACTGAAATGTATGAGCAAACATCCTTCTAACACTGAATTCATGTAATCTGATAGAAAATACTTTAGTTATAGAATGTGTTATATAACAGCAGTGTGTGTGCTTAGTCATGTCCACTCGTGCTGACTCTTTGGACTATAGCAGGCCAGGCTCCTTTACCCATAGGATTTTTCAGGAAAGAATACTGGAGTGGAGTGGATTGCCATTCCTCCTCCAGGGAATCTTCCCACTCCAGGGATCAAACTCAAATCTCTTGTGTCTCCTGCACTACCATCAGATTCTTTACCCTCTGAGTCATTGGAGAAGCCATAGTAGCAACAGTTGATATTAAATCACAAAGACTGGTTTTAAATTACCAGACTGGAATAGTTGGGATGACATTATATGTGCAATATATTATATATTATGAATAATATTATATATTATAATATTAATATATTATAAATATGAGAAGTTGCATTAGAGTAAGTTTAGAAGAGTAACTGAACAAAATTGATAGACTAATGATGAATCAAGGAACCTAATGTAGTACTTAGAATAACTGGGTTTAGGAATTTGCAAAGCATATTTGCAAATATGCTTGTGTCATACTTTTTAAATAAGCACCCTAGAAGTTGTGATATAACCAATTCTCAGGAGTAAGAACCCATGAGAGAACTGAGTTGGTATCTTCTGCTGAGATTATGTCTTATATCACCAAAATCTTATGCTTAGGGGATAATAATATTATGTTCTTCCTAATCAACCTGTATCAAGGCTTAGAATAAGTAGGAATGAGGAACTTGCAGAGGAGTATTGAATTCATTGTCTAACATTTTTTGTGATATCCCAAACTTGAAAAGATATAACTGTCAACAAGTAGCCCAGTTAGATAACAGTTATTTTTAAAGTGTATACAGAGAAGAGGAAGTGTTGGGAATTTGTATTTGATAGTCTTTTCAGGGGCTTCTCTGGTAGCTCAGCTGGTAAAGAATCCATCTGCAATGCAGGAGACCTTGGTTCGATTCCTGGGTAGAAAGATCCCAGGGAGAAGGGATAGACTACTCACTCCAGTATTCTTGGGCTTCTCTGGTGACTCAGAGGGTAAAGTATCCACCTGCAATGCGGGAGACCTGGGTTCAACCTCTGGGTTTGGAAAATCCCCTGGAGGAGGGCATGGCAACTTATTCCAGTTTTCTTGCCTGGAGAATTCCCAAGGACAGAGGAGCCTGGCAGGGTGCAGCTCATGGAGGTTGTAAAGGTCGGAGATGACTGAGAGACTAAGCACAACACAGAATTTTCCACAGAAGCAGTATAGATAGATATCTAGATAGACAGAGTGGAATAGCTGTCTGGAGACCCAAGAAAAGCTCAATACTTCTGTTCAGGCCCAGGAACCAGCAGGCTATAGGCTTAATAAAGAGTTGCTGCAATTCAAGTCTGAAGGAAGTTTATAGGGGACATTAGTCTTTTCTAATTCAGGCCTTTAACTGATTAGGCCACATTACGCAGGACAATCTACTTTACTTAAGTCCATCAGTTTAAATGTTCATCTCTTGATAGGATTGTTTGTTTTGATGATACTAAGCTCCATGAGCTGTTTGTAATCCACATCATTTGCAAATATTTTCTCCCATTCTATGGGCTGCCTTTTTGTTTGGTTTACAGTTTCCTTTGCTGTGCAAAATATTTTGAGTTTAATTTGGACCCATTTATTTTTGCTTATATTTCTATTACTTTGAGAGGTGGATCAAAAATAATACTCTGCAATTTATCTCAGAGAATATTCTGCCTATATTTTTTTCTAAGAATATTATAGTTTCTGGTCTTACATTTAGGTCTTCATTCCATTTAGAGTTTATTTTTGTATATAATATTAAAAAGTGTACTGATTTCATTCTTTTACATGAATCTGTCCAGTTTTTCCAGCACTGTTTATTGTAGGGATTGTCTTTTGTATATTGTATCGTCAAAAAATGTACAAACAAATGCTGAGGAGGCTGTGGAGAATAGGGAACACTCCTATACTGTTGGTGGGATTATAAACTGGTATGACTGTAAAGAACAATAAGGAATTTCCTTACAAAACTAAAAATAAAGCTACTGATCCAGCAAACACATAGCTGGGCATATATCTGGACTAACACATGGTCTTGAACATTTAGGTTGTTTCTACATCTTAGCTGTTGTAAGCAGTACTGCAATGAATATCAGAATGCATTTATCCTTTCAGACCATTGACAAATAAATGATAAAGATGTGGTATGTATACAGTAGAATATTACTCAGCCATTAAAAAGAATGAAATAATACCATTTGCAAAAACATGGATAGACCTAGAGGTGAGCCTTCATATTGAGTGAAGTGAATAAGACAAAGAGAGATAAATACTGTATGATATCACCTATATGCATAATCTAAAATACAGAATACATCATGTAAAATGTCAAGCTGGATGAACCATAAGCTGGAGTCAAGATTGCCAGGAGAAATATCAACAACCTCAGATATGCAGATGATACCACTCTAGTGGCACAAAGTGGAGAGGAACTAAATAGCGTCTTGATGAGGGTGAAAGAAGAGAGTGAAAAAGCTGGCTAGAAACTCAGTATTGAAAAACATTATGGCATCTGGTTCCATCACTTCATGGCAAATAGAAGGTGGAAAGTGAAAGTAGTGACAGATTTTATTTTTATTTTTTGGGCTGCAAAATCACTTCAGATGGTGGCTGCAACCATAAAGTTAAAAGTCATTTGCTCCTTGGAAAGAAAACTATGACAAACCTAGACAGCCTGTTAAAAAGCAAAGACATCACTTTGCTGACAAAGTTTTGTATAGTCAAAGTTATAGTTTTTCCAGGAGTCTAGTACATATGTGAGAGTTGGACCACAAAGGAGGCTGAGCACAGAATAATTAATGCTTTTGAATTGTGATGCTGAAGAAGACTCTTAAAAGTCCCTTGGACTGGAAGGATATCAAATCAGTGAAGACTGATATTGAAGTGAAGCTCCAATTCTTTGGCCACCTCATTCAAAGAACTGACTCATTGGAAAAGCCCCTGATGCTGGAAAAGGCTGAAGGAAAGAAGGGGGAGGCAGACGATGAGATGGTTAAATATCATTACTGACTCAATGGACATGAATTTGAGCTAACTCCAAGAGATCGTGGAAGACAGAGGAACCTGGCATGCTGAAGTCCTTGCGAAGTCAGACATGCCTTAGCATTTAACAGCAACAATAACAAAATTATACAAATGGGCTTATTTAAAGAACAGACACACAGACTTAGAAAATGAATTTTTGGTTACCAGGGGGGAAGGGTGGATGGGACAGATAGTTAGGAGTTTGAGATTGACAAATGCACTGCTATATTTAAAACATATAACCAACAAGGACCTACTGTGTAGCACAGGGAACTCTGCTTAATATTATCTACTAACCTAAAATGAGAAAATAATTTGAAAAAGAATAGGTACATGCAATGTATAACTGAATCACTTTGGTGTACCCCTGAAACTGACACAATATTGTTAATCAGCTGTACTCCAGTATAAAATAAAATGTTAAAATCACTCATCTTATTCCAAAACATCCTTAAAGGGCCATTCAGAATAATGTTTGTCTGCATATGTGGGCATCATGGCCTATCAAGTTGACACTTAAAATTTACCAGCACAGTAGTTAAAAAGGCCTCACTTATCATTCTTGACCATAAATTATTTGACAATTTACTTATACCATAGAGAGTATTTTGCCTCTAAAATGAGAAAAGCGATATTTTTTGACAGTACTGTTCTAAAGAAAAATGATGATAATAAATGTAAATGTCTTACCACATATCTAGTCCATGTTAGCATTCAATAAATATTAGATTTACCATTTGTTAATAACTTTACATGTCTGCCCTCTGCCTGATTGCACTTTTCTTAGACTTTTTCTTGGACTGAAGCCTAGATCTCAGCCCCTCATGAGTCTTTGAGCTGTAGTGCTGCTCCTTTGCCTTTGCTGCAGAATGAAATGAATCTCCTGAGTACAAACTATCAGATCCCTGTTTCTAGCTTTCTACCCTTAAATTAGCATATTCTTGTCCCTTAATTTGATATAAACAGTCCTCAAACTAGTTAGATATTTCCATGTTTAACTTGATTCTAAATCTAAAATTTCTGATTAAAACAAATAAAATTCGAGCTATTTAGAATACAATAAATGATGATATTTTCAGTACACAACTATTATGTGCTGCTGCTAAGTCGTTTCAGTCGTGTCCAACTCTGTGTGACCCCATAGACGGCAGTCCACCGGGCTCTCCCGTCCTTGGGATTCTCCAGGCAAGAACACTGGAGTGGGTTGCCATTTCCTTCTCCAATGCATGAAAGTAAAAAGTAAAAGTGAAGTCGCTCAGTCGTGTCCAACTCTTAGTGACCCTGTGTACTGCATCCTACCAGGGTCCTCTGTCCATGGGATGTTCCAGGCAAGAGTACTAGAGTTGGGTGCCATTGCATTCCAAAAATCAATGAGATACTTCACTGTACTGTAGGTATTGATCTCTATAGAGACAATTCAACAAGAAACAACAATGACAAAAAAGAGTTGTCATTTGTCTATACCAAAGAGTTCAAAGTCACAATTACAGGACTGCATACCTATTTGGAAGCAGCTAATGTTAATAATATGTATACCCGAAATCTGAGGGATTGCAACGTTTGCAAACCACTTCTAAATACAATAAAATTTAATGAAGTGACAGGTTTACAGGTTTTTAAATCTCAAAGCTCTAAAAGTTATGCTCTTCCCCACCACCCACACCCCCTGCACTTCTGTTTTAGAGTCTTGTAATATTGCCAGTTTAGATATTCAATTGACCTTGTAAGAAAGTGAAGCCAACATCTATACTTAAAATTCCAACCTCTACTTTGACAACCATTCTACTAGTCTGCAGTACACGATGAAAATGGCCTTACTGCTGTGAAAGTACATTAAGGACAAAGTATGACCAAGTAAAGAGTTCTTGATGAATGTGAAAAAAGAAAGTGAAAAAGTTGGCTTAAAACTCAACATTCAGAAAGCTAAGATCAGGTCCCATCACTTCATGGCAAATAGATGGGGAAACAGTGGCTGACTTTATTTGTGGGGGGGGGGCTCCGAAATCACTGCAGATCATGACTGCAGCTATGAAATTAAAACAATCTTACTCCTTGGAAGAAAAGTTATGACCAACCTAGATAGCATATTAAAAATCAGAGACATTACTTTGTCATCAAAGGTCTGTCTAGTCAAAGGTATGGTTTTTCCCATACCCTTGGTATGTATGGATGTGAGAGTTGGACTCTCACAAGTGTATGAGAAACCAAGGGTATGGTTTTTCCCATACCCTTGGTATGTGTGGTTTTTCCCATACCCATATGGTATATATGGATGTGAGAGTTGGACTATAGAAAGTTGAGCACCGAAGAATTGATGCTTTTGAACTGTGGTATTGGAGAAGACTCTTGAGAGTCCCCTGGACTGCAAGGAGATCCAACCAGTCCATCCTAAAGGAGATCAGTCCCAAGTGTTCATTGGAAAGATTGATATTGAAGCTGAAACTCCAATACTTTGGCCACCTGATGCAAAGAGCTGACTCATTGGAATAGACCCTGATGCTGGGAAATATTGAAGGTGGGAGGAGAAAGGGATGACTGAGGATGAGATGGTTGAATGGCATCACCAACTCAATGGACATGAGTTTGGGTAAACTCCGGGAGTTAGTGATGGACAGGGAGGCCTGGCATACTGTGGTCCATGGGGTCAAAAATAGTCGGACATGACTGAATGACTGAACCGAACTCAAGATCAACTCACTTAATATCTTAACATAAATCAAAATCTCCTCCTGAAGAATTGTGTTCTGATTAACTTTGCTTAGACTCTGCATCGTTTTTTTGTTTGTTTGTTTTACTTTACAATACTGTATTGGTTTTGCCATACATTGACATGAATCTGCCAGGGGTGTACATGAGTTCCCAATCCTGAACCCTCCCATATCATCTCTCTGGGTTATCCCAGTGCACCTGCCCCAAGCATCCTGTATCCTGTATCGAACCTAGACTGGCAATTCATTTCTTACATGATAGTATACATGTTTCAATGCATTGTTTTTAACTCATCTTTATTTTTAGTTTTCCATTGCTCAATCCCTATATATATTTAATTGGCTAAGATCTCTGTGTCTGTTCTGACTCTTTTCCCTAAATCTATTATCAATTGTCACTGTCTTTGTCAAGCACTTTTTATTAAACTTTTTATTTTGTATTGAATTATGGCTGATTAACAATGTTGTGATAGTTTCTGGTGAACAGTATATATATCCATACTCCCATTCTTCTCCTAACTTCCCTCCCATCCGTGTTGTCATATAACACTGAGCAGAGTTTCCCACGTTATACAGTAGATTCTTGTTGGTTATTCATTTTAAATATAACAATGTGTACCTTGCCATCCCAAACTCCCTAACGATCCAATCCCCTCAAACTTTCCCCTTTCTTCCAACTATAAGTTCTTTCTCTAAGTCTGTGAGTCTGTTTCTGTTCCATAAATAAGTTCATTTGCATGCAATAAGCATAATTTTTTGACACTCATAATCTCAACTTCTAAAGCAGTGTGACCCCTATTACTCTGTTAATAACAAGGGGCTTTTCAAACAGGATTAAACCCTTAACCTTACTCTGTATTCTCTGTTAATTCACCTGTGAACTCAAAAGTTGGATTTGGCCTTGGTTTTAGCAGAGGACTTTATCTGCTTTCTTTTAGCTTCGTGTGGCTTTTTTTGAACAGAGATCTTTAAATTATAGATTCATTTAGAATGCTGTGAGCACACAATATGCCCTCAAATTACAAGTCTATTTGTGTGGGTCACCAAGTGCATTTATTAGTATTCATGTATCAATTATTTTTAATTAGAACTTTTTTTAGAACTTCTCCTTCACCAATAGCAAAGTTATTACCTGCAATTTGCAGCAAAAGTGATCACAGTTTCCCATGCCCCACACAATAGTGCCTGTCATTATCTAACCCAGAAAGCCACTCACTATTTCCCCTTATTTTGGTCCCTCTTTTCTCTTTATCTGTTAGCCTAACAACCTGTGGAAGTCTTAACAATGCAGCAAAAGTCTCCTAATTGCTACTTTCCATCCCATACTGATATCACAGTGAATTCTGACCTCCTCTATTCTTTGTTCTAGTTTATTTTTGTGGAAGTCAAACAACAAAACACATTTTCGAAGAAACACTAAAAAACAAAACCAAAAACCCTGACTTTGGAACTCACAACAGCTTTGTATTTCAGCCAGAGAGGAGGAATACCGACTTTCAACCTCCACCTTCCAGATCATACAGTCTTTTCATTCAAGGCAATTTTTTGCATGCTTAGTTTAAAAGTGATCAAATTTTAAATGTCATTTTAATATTTTAAATGCATTAGCAGGTCATAAATACATTTCTTTGACAGAACAATTGGTTCATGCCTTAGGCAGTAGATAGTATCACAAATTTATACTAGGAATAAACTAAATACAAAAACGAATGATTAAGTTGCTCTGCATAAAAGGGACTCCAGCTAACCTGTGAACCAACAACCACATTAACAACTGGCTTGCTGAGCATGTGATCAAAATTAAAAATCAACACTTAATTGAATTATGAATCAGATTAATTTATAAAAACTTTTTAAAATTCAGATTAGTTTAAGTGAAGCAGCACAATATATAGTTTACTTAAATAAGCTAGAATATCCAAATGTTTCTGAAATGAAATTCACTTAGATTTTTTTTCATGATGGTATAAATTTGTACATGGTATCAAATGTTATTTCAGTGATTTTCAATCCATGTTCCTTTGGAGCAAACTTTGGCAGTAACTACAGAAAGTCTAAGAACACACGGCTAATAGTCATAACCAGGACTATCCTGGTTACATGAAAATTAAAATGAAATTAATATGCAAAACATCAAATACTTTACATTTTGTTTTCCTTATTATTTACATTTAAAAACACATTAGCATATATAATTCTTTCAATTTACAATAATATCAGGAGGCTTACATGGTAACCATTATTTTGTGCTGGATATACAATTCCTCAAACATTTGTGTGATTTCATCATGGTAAATAGATAATAGTATTACAACCAAATTCCACTGATTCCTGCACCATCACAATCATGGTTATTACAATAATGCATCATTTCCAGCATCTAGGATTCCATTTTTAATTCAATCAATACATATATCAAGTGACTTTTTTGTATATTGAATTTTAAATGAAGGCAAGGATACTGAGAAATATTTGCCAGTTATCACAGAGACATTGAAGCAGATGCTCACTAACAGAAATGGCAACCATGATCAAAATGCATTGGTTTCAATTAGAATAAAGTGGGGATAATAAAACAATAAAGGAGCATAAGGATAGGGAATAATAATTTACATAACAGTTCACTGTTACCTAAACATAGTCTGTGCTATGTATACTTGGATTTATCTCAGTTTCCACTAGACTGATATGGTAAACATCCCTACCACTAAATTTATAAGTGAGAAATGGGCTGATATCATTTAAAGAAGTTAGTCAGGATCACACAGAATGGTAAGAGCAATGCTAGACTTGTAATCAGCTCTACTTTGCCTCAAAGCCATGCTCCCTTGATGTTTAAGAATGTGATAACAAAGAAATGTGCTAACTGGAACAATCATCTATTTAATATTTAATAACTGTGAAACTTTCAGACACAAAGATGACAGGAAGAACAGAAATGTTTTGTTCTTTATATATATATATATAATATATAAATATATATATATATATATATTTAGAAGAAATTTAATACACATTACTGTTGATTCACAAACTGGTCCCCATACATGAAGGGTTTAAAGACAGACCCAAGAAAGAGATGGACTACTCCACATTGGTAGGTGGCAGGTTTAATAAGCAAGGAACTTAACATAGGAAGTCTGTCATGGGTAGTTATAAGAGGAGTAGATCTCTGAACCTGCCAGAATCTTACAGTTTATATAGAGGTTTTCACTGGGTATATATAAAGCCACTTATACATCCAGATGATCTCAATAAAATACTTCTCAGTGCCACATCCTTGCAAACAGGTCCAGATGTGATAACACTGGACAGAATGTGTATTCTAAGGGAGAAGATGAGGACTGCCACCATTTTCCTGGGTTCACCTCTTGGGTTAACTGGTGGGCAAGTCCTTCCTTTCTATGATCTTCTCCACACTTACTAGGAATAGATTCATAAATTCTAGAAATAGTTTTTGAGGTTCACAGTCATTCATTTAATCTTTCCTTCATCTTTTCTTTATTTGTTCAAAAATTATGTAATTTTCCTTGTTAAACATCAGACAAAAACAAACAAACAAACAAACAAAAAACTAAATTTCATCACTGAGTCCCTCCATATATAAGGTAGCATAGCAGGTGATTTACACAATAGGTTATTAACTTTCACTGGAGCACTGCAAGTTACAGCTTACTATCACTGAGCCTCAAAAAGTTATCAGGATAAAGGAAATATAAATCTAGTCAGAAAAATTCTTACTTTTCCATCATGGAGGAAAAATATCAGGTGATCATCTCCCATAAAGTTCTTTGGATCTCGGAGAGTATGGTACTAAAACATATGAGACTCAGTTAGTCACAGTTACCACAATGTTAAACACACCAAAGCCACTTTGTCTTCACCTAATTCAACTATCCTGAGGATGCTGGGAAAGGAGTCTAAAAAATATCTACCAAGTTACTGATATACTTTTCCACAGAGAGAGACTTTGATAAGAATTACACGTGGGTCAAGTTTAGACTCTGGCTTCCCTGGTCGCTCAGCAGCAAAGAACCCTCCTTCCACCTGGCCACCTGGGAAGCCCACAACATTGCCCCTAAGTCAGAGGTAATTCACAGTGTCTCCTATACTGGGCAGAATGAGCATTGGGGCATTCTATTTCTCCACTGCCTACAAGTAAATTTCACTTCTGAGTGAGACTCTGATGACATTGTTCAACCTGATGCTGATGCCAATACATTATGCATTGCAATCTCTAAACCAGGCTCATTTTGTTTTCCTACCTCAGTCAACTGGTAATATAAAATTCCCTATGAGGCTATCAGCATTCCAAGTTTGAAGAATTCTTAAAAACAATTCCTTGGGAATCACAATGCTTGCATCTCCAGTTTATATAACAAAACTTCACCTGCTTGAGTGATCATGGACTCTGGTATTCATACGGTTTCAATTAAAACTGAACTAAAATGTACACTCTTTCCTGCTTCAAAAAACACTCTAAAATGTATGTTACACAATACCAGATCTTAGTGAATTGTTCTCATTCTTTTCAGAAATACTCTTCTCTGTGTAATATATTCTACATTTGACAGTTTGGGACAAATTAGGGTGCAAGTCCAATTATTTTATATAGTGGCAAAAATCATAGGGAAATGAGGGGTATATTTAAGTACCAACTACTACAGCACTCAGGTGAGGGGACTGCAGCATCTTCAACAGAAAATGAGCAGAGAAAAGACAGTCAACTTTTTTTTTTAATAAGAGAAGAGCATGGCAAGAGAGGATTTTCAGGCATCAAGGACACTTCAGAGCCTCCTAGATAAACTATATCAACATTTCAGAGACCATGTTTTCCTCTTTATTTGTTCAATATCACTTTATAAAAGGACCAGAAAAAGCTGAGAGGACAGCTGACTATGCAGTTTAGCAACTTGAGAAACAACTTTAAGCTTGATTTTAGGCCAATTATTGCCAGTTGTAAGAAAGCAGATATTACATCAATATAGTCACACATAAAAATCCTTGCATTTCAATGGCTTGAGGAGAGAATTCAAGGCTTGGAGCTGAGTTATTCATTGCTTTGAATTACCCCACCCTTCTATTCGTGGCTACCTTACCTTGTGGCCCCCAAATTCCTGCTCATCACAGTAAATTGTGGTAGAATTGTGTAATGGTCAAGAGCAAATTTTGCCACAGAATAACACTACTTGTTTCCCTTTATGTGTGCCATGTCAACTGTGAGACCCCATGCCAGATTAGAATATAATTTTCTATTCTCCTGTGAAAAAAAACTGAGCGCCAAAAAAAAAAAAATGATTTTTTTGAACTGTTGTGTTGGAGAGGACTCTTGAGTATCCTTTGGATTGTAAGATCAAACCTGTCAATCATAAAGAAAATCAGTCCTGAATATTCATTGGAAGGACTGGGCTCCAATATTTTGGCCACCTATACAAAAAAAGTGACTCATTGGATAAGACCCTAATGCTGGGCAAGATTGAAGGCCAGAGGAGAAAGGGATGACAGAAGATGAGATGGTTGGATGGCATCACTGACTTAATGGACATGAGTCTGAGCAAGCTCTGGGAGTTTTTGATGGGCAAGGAAGCCTGGCATGCTGCATTCCATGGGGTCACAAGCAGCTGGACATAACTGAGCAACTGAACTGACTGATCCTCCTAATAATCTATTTCTCTGATGCTCCATTGACTAGATCTGGTCCTCTAGTTTGGTGTTCTTTATCAGTTAGAATGGGCTTCCCTGGTGGCTCAGAAAGTAAAGAATCTGCCTGCAGTACAGCAGACCTGGGTTCGACCCCTGGGTCAGAAATATCCCCTGGAGAAGAGAATGGCTACCCACTCCAGTATTCTTGCATAGAGAATTCAATGGACAGAGGAGCCTGGCAGGCTACAGTGCAACAAAGAGTTGGACACAACTGAGCACCGAAGACTTGATGCTTTTGAACTGTGGTGTTGGAGAAGACTCTTGAGAGTCCCTTGGACTGCAAGGAGATCCAGCCAGTCCATTCTGAAGGAGATCAGCCCTGGGATTTCTTTGGAAGGAATGACACTAATGCTGAAACTCCAGTACTTTGGCCACCTCATGCGAAGAGTTGACTCATTGGAAAAGACTCTGACACTGGGAAGGATTGGGGCAGGAGGAGAAGGGGACGACAGAGGATGAGATGGCTGGATGGCATCACCAACTCGATGGATGTGAGTCTGAGTGAACTCCGGGAGTTGGTGATGGACAGGGAGGCCTGGCGTGCTGTGATTCATGGGGTCGCAAAGAGTTGGACATGACTGAGTGACTGAACTGAACTGAGTGACTAAGATCATCTGACTCTAGTCACATAAGCAGAGGGCAATTATTTGAAGGAAAAACTAGAAATCAGACTTGATAATTGGTAGTTATTAGTGCAATTCAGGTGTGCTTGTATCTGATATAGTTGTAATGCAAGAATATCATGAGGATTTAGCTTCAAGAACTGAGTGAACTTTAAATATTTAGATGTCTTTATTCATTTCCTTATGATTCATTTCTCAGGAAAAGAAGATTCAATTGTCTCACATTTGCTCTTTGTCTAGGCCCGGAGATAGCTTTGTTACATAGTCTTCTGTGGGGGAAAAGTGAAAGTATCAAAAGAATATCAGGGTGATGTTAGAAATTGGAAATATATGCTGAATATGTGGGTTACATTAAGTTTAAATATTTGTGGTTTGGAATTCCATTTTCCTGCTCACCATTTTACAGGTCTAAATATAGTCACAAAACCTAAATAAGTTTCAACTTCACTCATCAGGAACAGGTAGAGCTTCTATACTCACCTCTCCCTGTTGTAAGATGCTCATGAGGTGTAAGTTTTATGATCTTCATCATAAAGTTATACAACCTCAGAGGACAGAATCCATATTGCATTCAAGTCTTTTATCTCCACAGTGCTTTACCTGTGGTAGCAGCCTTATAAATATTTGTTGCATCTAAGCACATAAATAATAGTTTAAGCTAGTAGAAGACGCTTACTCCTTGGAAGAAAAGTTATGTCCAACCTAGATAGCATATTCAAAAGCAGAGACATTACTTTGCCGACTAAGGTCCGTCTAGTCAAGGCTATGGTTTTTCCTGTGGTCATGTATGGATGTGAGAGTTGGACTGTGAAGAAGGCTGATCGCCGAAGAATTGATGCTTTTGAAGTGTGGTGTTGGAGAAGACTCTTGAGAGTCCCTTGGACTGCAAGGTGATCCAACCAGTCCATTCTGAAGGAGATCAACCCTGGGATTTCTTTGGAAGGAATGATGCTAAAGCTGAAACTCCAGTACTTTGGCCACCTCATGCGAAGAGTTGACTCATTGGAAAAGACTCTAATGCTGGGAGGGATTGGGGGCAGGAGGAGAAGGGGACGACCGAGGATGAGATGGCTGGATGGCATCACCGACTCGATGGATGTGAGTCTGAGTGAACTCCGAGAGATGGTGATGAACAGGGAGGCCTGGCGTGCTGCGATTCATGGGGTCGCAAAGAGTCGGACACGACTGAGCGACTGAACTGAACTGAACTGAACTGAACTGAAAGAGTATGGCTTCTTATTTGACATCTTTTTCCACAATATGGGAAATGTAGTTGTTGGATTACCTGAAGTATGATATTCAGGTAACAATATAATAATTGATTTCACATTCAGGACTTAAAAAAAAAAAAACAAATTAGAAAAACAGGACATTATTTTGAAAAGCAAGAATCAAAGCAAGGATAGAAAGTTCCTTTCTATGATGATCACTTGAACTTTCTCACTTATGTCATTATTTATGTTTTCCCTTTATTTTTTATTAATTCCCTTATTCAATGAAGACTGTGTTACATGCAAACATATGTGCATGCTAACTCTGTCAGAGATTCCAATTGCTTTCTGAAAACTTGGTCATAACTATAGAGTATATATACAGAAAACGAAGATCATGGCATCCGGTCCCATCACTTCATGGGAAATAGACGGGGAAACAGTGGAAGCAGTGTCAGACTTTATTTTTTGGGCTACAAAATCACTGCAGATGGTGACTGCAGCCATGAAATTAGAAGACGCTTACTCCTTGGAAGAAAGTTATTACCAACCTAGATAGTATATTCAAAAGTAGAGACATTACTTTGCCGACTAAGGTCCGTCTAGTCAAGGCTATGGTTTTTCCTGTGGTCGTGTATGGCTGTGAGAGTTGGACTGTGAAGAAGGCTGATCGCCGAAGAATTGATGCTTTTGAACTGTGGTGTTGGAGAAGACTCTTGAGAGTCCCTTGGACTGCAAAGAGATCCAACAGTCCATTCTGAAGAAGATCAACCCTGAGATTTCTTTGGAAGGAATGATGCTAAAGCTGAAACTCCAGTACTTTGGCCACCTCATGCGAAGAGTTGACTCATTGGAAAAGACTCTGATGCTGGGAGGGATTGGGGGCAGGAGAAGAAGGGGACGACCGAGGATGAGATGGCTGGATGGCATCACTGACTCGATGGATGTGAGTCTGAGTGAACTCCGAGAGATGGTGATGAACAGGGAGGCCTGGCGTGCTGCGATTCATGGGGTCGCAAAGAGTCGGACACGACTGAGCGACTGAACTGAACTGAACTGAACCTCATATTTTCAAAAGTACAAAATATTTAGGTTTAATGATTCAGTGTGGGAGTGTGTATAGAAATTGAAGCCTCTCATCACCTGTGGACCCTACAAAGCCAAGCTCTATGCACAGATACTGACAGTATCTATTTTGCTAAGTATTTCCTTACAGAGCTTCCAAGAAGCAAATACCCCGTCCACAGTAAGAAATACTTTGTTCTGGGCTGGACTGCAGTCAAATTGGGATGCATTTTCTTGTTTATTCTCCCACATTGCAAAGGATATCCTGAGGTACACAAGAAGAAGATTCTGATGGTTTTACCATCTCAGTTGATTATGGCTCTTTCCATTATATCAAAACGGGTCTGTTTCTCTTTTACCATCACCCACCACTCCTGCTACACTGTCCTGATTTCCATTAGTTGACAAGCAAGTTCATTTCAACCACAGGACTCATTCCTTTTCTGTTTCCTTTGTATCCCTCTGTTTGGAGATTTATATATGTCTGGTTTCATCTTAAAATGTGGTGCACCCTCCATGCTATTAATATCTCCCCAGAAAGACCTTTCCTGGCCACATTTTCTAATTTTGGCTTTCTAAACAATACCCCATTTCCTCGGGATATTTGTTTATTTAATGTCCAGGCAATAATAGATACTTCTTTAAACATGATTTTACCTACCTTCATAGGGCATAGTACTTTTCACATGGAAATATTAATAAAAGCTAACGCATAGAATTCCTTATTATTTTCTAGACTCTGTTCTTATCACTTAACTCATTTGATATTTGAAACAATCCTGTAGCTTATTTAACTCAATTTCCTTTTTCTAGAGATGAGGAAACAGGTACAGGGAAGTTATATCAGGTTTCTCCACACACATATATCAAATTCATCCTAAGGCAGTTAAGATCCAGAGGCTGTGGTCTCAAATGTGGTCTCAATTACTTTTCTTTAGTTGTGACTCAAAAATATTTATTGATACATGAATAAACAAAGAATGTATGACAGGTTGAGAATAAACAACATTTGCAACTATTTTCTATATATATGAAATTAAGAATCCACCTTCCAAGGCAAGGGACATGGATTTGAGCCCTTGTCTGGGAAGTAAGATCCCACATGTCCCAGGGCAACTAAAATTGTTTTTAGTTATTCAGTTGTGTCCCAGTTCTTTGAGACCCACTGGACTGTAGCCTGCCAGGCTCCTCTGTGCATGGGATTTTTTCAGGCAAAAATATACTTGCCCAGAATACACTTCAGAAAATACTGACATGATTGCTTTTTCCTTTTCCAGGGGATTTCGCTGACCAAGGGATCAAGCTTACATTTCCTGTGTCTTCTGTGAAGCAGGGGATTCTATACCTGCTGAGCCATTGGGGAAGCCCTTATATATGATAAAACATAAATTTATACCATAGAGATAATTAATGTATAATTCTAAGTCAACTCAGAACTATATTATTATAGAAATTTTTGCATCTGGCATGGTTCAGTTTAGAGTTGTTCAGTTGATAGTTTTTAGTTAAAATTCAGAACATTAAATATTAATGCGAATTTATCTTAAATATTAACTTCAACCCTAGGCATGTAGTCTGTGCTGAGATGCCCAAGAGGGAGGTGATGGCTGCTTGATGCAGGTAGCAGCAATTTCATGCATTCCCTGAAGCCTGTTAAAAATGTTGGCAGGTGCTAGCTAAGAGACAACACTTAGATACTTCAATATCAAAGTTTGTTAATGTAGGATATTTAATTATTTACCTTAAAATGCTATTTTTTACATGCATTAGTGAAAATTAGTGAAGGAAGTACAAATGGCAAAGCATATGGTTATTTGCAGAAATTGTGAGTGCTTTCCTTACACTGACTGTGGTAAAGACTCCTGCATAGGGAAGGGGGTGTCTGGTAGAAGAGTAGACGAGGTGCCCTTTAGGAAATCAGAGGTAGCTGTAGTAGTGAAGCTTCTCCCGACCTTGGAAAGAAACACTTCCTCTAAGATTTTGGGGTGAAAAAGCAAAGATGTCAAAAATCCAATGAAATGCTCAAGTGAGGAACTGCAATGTAAAAGCAAAGTTTATGAAAGTAAAACCCACAAGAGCAATACTCAGCAATAAGCATGGATTAGGAGATATAATTAATAAAATATGACTCATACACACTACTCTATATAAAATGGGCTTCCCATGTGGCACTAGTGGTAAAGAATCTACCTGCCAATGCAGGAGAAGCAGAAAATGAAGGTTGATCCCTGGGTCAGAAAAGTCTCCTGGAGGAGAGTATGACAACCCACTCCAGTATTCTTGCCTAGAAAATCCCATGGATAGAGGACCCTGGCAGGCTACAGTCTATTGAGTCACAGAGTAGGACACGATTGAGTGACTGAGCACAGCACCGCACATATATAAAGTAGATAATTATTAATAATAAGGATCTACTGTATAGCACAAATAATTCTACTCAATACTCTCTAAAGGCCTATATGGGAAAAGAATCTACAAAAGAGTGGATTTATGTATATGCAAAACTGATTTACCTTGCTGTACACCTGAAACACACAACACTGTAAATCAACTCTACTTCAATAAAGACATTTTTAAAAGATGCCAAACTAAAAAAATAAAATAAAATAAAAAACCCCACAAATTAAAGAACCTAATATCAGTCACAAAATGAGAGAATTTTAGGACAAATTAGTGACTTGACAATGTCCCAATGGAAAAGGCAAAATTTCAGCAATGAAGAAAAACAGTTTACTAGTTTATAGGGAATCTATTCTGGAATAAGTGTGGAATATATTTTTCTGAAACTTCCAGGAATAGATCTCTTTGCACCTTCATGTATGTGAATGCACTTGCAGACAAGATTTCCTTACTAGGCAGTCAAGGAACCACTCAGTCAGGGGCAAGATAAACAGTCAGTCAAGGAAGTGGAAAACATACATGAAGAAATCTCTGCCAAGTCTGGATCTTCCAATGCAAATGAAATCATGAAAGACCAAGTAGAGATACAGATTAAAAAAATAATAAAAATATAATGAATAAGAAGGGAAGAAAAGAGAATGGCTGAAGAATAGAAAATAAAGAACAAAATTAGAAACTCACAAAGAATATTGAAATAGCCTAAAAAACAAAGGTGCAGGAGATAGGGTTTAAGGCTTCAGGTAATGAAAACCCAAGCCCAGTGGCTTGAAAAGGAAAAAAAAAAAATAGAGAAGGGGTCAGATGTGTCTTGGTTGGAGATGGGTGTTCAAAGGAACAAACCCTTGCAATGAGTAAAATAATAATAATAATAATGATAAGTGAGGAAAAGGAAATGAGATTTGGAAGTTGATGTATAAGATGGTTGGATGGCATCACTGACTAAATGGATATGATTTTGAGCAGGACCTGGAGTAGGTGATGACAGGGAAGGCTGGTATTCTGCAGTCCACGGGGTTACAAAAAGTCGGACATGATTGAGTGACTGAACTGAAAAGAACTTGGAGGTTGAAGTATATTTCAGGGAGAAAATGATGCAGTTCCCATTTTGAAGTGGGAGAAATGAAAGATCAAGACTATGCTGTGAAAGTATATTCAACTGAAAGGAAACTGCAGAAGCAGTTCTGAGACAGGCCCAGATAATGAAATGGCAATTGAAAAACTAAGGAAACAGTTTGACAAAGGAACATCATAGACTTCATATCATCTTCAAAAAGAAAACCAGCAAAAACTCCACTTCAAATTATGAAAGGAGAAAGCAGGTTTTTGAAATGAGTATTTTTTGTAGTTCAAAAATAAATCCATTCAAAAAAAAAAAGAACAAATATTAAAAAAAATTTGCTATTAAAAAAATAAAATAAATCCATTCTATTATTGATGTCTTCCACTCTTGTTTATAAAATGTGTAATGAATTAAAACAATAATTATTTGCTTTTCAGTGCTGTATCTTTAAAATAAGAGAAATATTTTTGGTAGCACTGTTATGAAAAAAAAGACAAATATACTATTTTCCAAAGACACATGCATGTGCAAAGTAAAACAAAACAAAACATTAACTGGCCTGTTTTCTAGATGTAGGATCAATGTTTTGGATTTGAGTACCTGCCCACTAGTTCGAAATCTCCATCATCTTTCTTGTGTAAATCACATCCAAAAATGAATTCTAGAGACTTTCATAGTCAAGTTTTTTTTTTTAATGGAGAGAGATATAAATCTATTTGCAGAGTTGTCTTAGTGCAAAATGCTTATGTTATGTTTTTGTACAACTCCATTCTTTTTCAGCTTTTGTGCACTCACTTAATAAGCAACTTTTTAGTGACTTACCTGGTTTGTATTTGAAAGCATTCAATTAATTTTTATGGAATTTCTGACAATCATAATTGGATTGATGCAATATTTAATTAAATTATGTAAACATAATATCTGACATATCTGGAATAAATAGGCTTAGAAATGACAAAATCTATCTTAATGAGCATTATATTTGTGGGAACAAGTATAGGTTTTTAAAGAGTAATCTACCAACTGTATGTGTTTATCAAACTTTGGGCTAAGTTGATAAATTCCATAGTTGAATAGTAGAATGTTGATTAATCCTGGACAATTTTAAGTGGGCTTTATTTAAAATAAATTCCTCAGTCATAATGGTCAATCACAGGTATCTGATTATTAATTATGTTGTTCATAACTGTATGTAGCTCACATTTGAAGTATCTTCCACTGCACTGGCCTCTGAAGACTAGCATAATACACTTTCCCAAATATACCACTTCACAAAGTTCATATTGAGCTAAAAGCATTTGAAAAACATCAGATATAGGAAGCATCTCTTTTTTAAAAATATACATTTATTTATTTTAATTGGAGGTTAACATTTTTTTTTCTTTTTCCCAGAAGATTACTGTTGTTGTTCAGTCTCTCAGTTATGTCTGACTCTTTGTGACTCCGTGGAGTGTAGTATGCCAGGCTTCCCTGTCCTTCACTATTTCCCAAGGTTTGCTCAAATTCATTTCCACTGACTCAGTGATGCCATCCAGCCATCTCATCATCTGTCATCTCCTTCTCTTGTGCCCTCAATCTTTCCCAGCATCAGGGTCTTTTCCAGTGAATCGGCTTTTCATATCAGGTAGCCAAAGTATTGGAGCCTCAGCTTCAGGATCAGTCTTTCCAATGAATGTTCATGGTTGATTTCCTTTATCGTCGACTGGCTTGATCTCCATGCTGTCCAAGGGAATCTCAAGAGTCTTCTCTAGCACCACAGTTTGAAAGCATTAATTCTTCAGTGCTCAGCCTTCTTTATGGTCCAACCCTCACACCCAAACATGAATACTGGAAAAATCATAGCTTTCACTATACAGATCTTTGTCAGCAAAGTGATTTCTCTGCATTGCAATATGCAGTCTAAGTTTGTCATAGCTTTTCTTCCTGAAGATAAGAAGTAAAAATTTTGCCTATCAACGATGCCCCCCTTATACCAGAAAAAAGAAACAATCTTTAGTAGGAGTCATAGACAATAGAATTCTGTACAGTTATTAGTCAAATCATTCCTATCTTCCTTTATCTCCCTCACATAGTTTAGTTACTTTTTCACATTAACATCCCTTCGTTAAACATATATAGAAATGTTTAGATTTTGTTACTTCTTTTGATCTTCTTTTCCTTATGAGGATACCTATATCACATAAAACATATAAATTTGTCTGCCTTTCCCCTGTAATCTTTCTCTTGTCAGTTTAATTCTCAGATACAGTCAAAAAACTCTACTAGGCCAGAAATAAAATCTTCCTTCTCTACCCCTCGTTGTTTTATCAGTCTGAGTTTAAGAGCAAGATATCTTAGAATAAAAAAAATATATTGAATTCAAGTCCCAAATTTGCCACTTATTAGCTGTGTGATTTTTAGCAAATTCCTTCACATCTTCACTTCTCAGATTCCTCAACAATAATGGAAATAATAACATATATTTATCAGATTGTTGCTAAATTAAATAAAATCAAAGTACAATGGGTTTAATTTAATATCAGGTACAAAGCACAGATTAAAAATATGGTAGCTTTAATTATACTGCTTTAATTTAATATAATTAAATTTAATATCTCTAATTATATTAAATTAAATATATTTAATTACACTGTTTAATTAATTATACTTGACTGTTTAATTAATAATACCTATAAAATACCTATAATAATACCTATAATCTATAATACCTTCTTTTATCAGAGTTATCTTTATTTCTATATTTTTTACATACACATAAAGCTTGGAAAGGCTTCCCTGGTGATTCAGATGGTAAAGAATGTGGGAGACTCAGGTTCAATCCTGGGTCAGGAAGATTCCCTGGAGAAGAAAATGGCTATCCATTCCAATATTCTTGTATGGAGAATTCCACGGATAGAGCAGCCTGGTTTGCTAGAGTCCATGGGGTCACAAAAAGTGGGATATGACTGAAAGACCAACACATACAAGCTTGTAAAGGTGTAAGATATATGCTTTTACTCCTCATATTCTTTCTATTTAAAGTATCTTTCTGTTAATTCTTTCCTAATTTCATTACCTTCTCTCACTCTATCAACAATATTTTAATATGCTTTGGCTAATCCAACCTCTTTCCATTTATTTGGCCAAGGCATGTTATGTCCTATCAATGTGTTGAGAAAAGTCACCTTAAGTCATTTTCTGTTATAGATGTCATTGTAGTGGGTGATACAAAATCCACCCAACATATTCAATGGATGAGCAATTAAATATTTATTTTAAGAAAAATCAGAACTTTAATAGAAGGCAAGCATGAGAGATTATCTTTGAAATATTTAGAGTAATAGTGTAAGAGCAAAGTTGAACAACACAGGAGTAAAATACTCAGATAGGAATGTGTAGTTTTCAAGCCACTGCCAAAGGATTATTCAAAAGACATTCTTTTGCAGGAAGCATTACATGAGCATTGTTGTTCAGGTTCGAACTACAAGCACAATCCCCTGCTCTAAGGTGTGCATTAGAGGCCCTGATCACATTCCAAACCTGTAAAAATTGGCCTTATTGCTGCAGTAAAAGCATACCCAGAGACCAAAATGATTTTAAGTTCAGTAAATATAGTAGATATATAACAATGATTTTCTTCACTATAGAAATAGGAAAACTAAAAATGCTGTAATTCAAGTCTATAAAAATCATAAAAAAAACCAGAGTCGTGGGAGCTGGAAGTGTTTCCTCACACGCCAGAGCATTCAGGCTAGAAGCATTTTCCCCTTAAAAACTTGAAAGAGATCATTTCAAGGTAAATAAAACAAGTTCTACTGTAATGGAAAGTAAATTTATGAAAATTTTTATCCTGAAAAGTAATGAGTGATACAGACCAAAAATATAAATCACATTCTCAAGTCTGTTACTAAGATTACTTGCATAAATAACTTAAAAGTTTGCTCTTCTTCCTTCTCTCTCTCTTTCTTGCTCCCGTTCTCCTCTCTCTCTCTCATTATACTTCCCTTACAGATAGCTTGTAATCAATATAAATCATTATTATTCTTGTTGAGTCATACATAAACAGGAATTAGACTGCTAAAAAAACATCTTTCAATAGGAAAAAAATGGTTTAACGGAAAAGTGGAAAGACTGAACCACTTCTCAAGTTTTAAATATGTTCTCTGAAAATGTAGGAACATTGCACTATAATTAATAGAGCTAATGAGTCATTTACAATATATATTAGTTGTGTGGTCTTATAAACCTTACCTTGCTTATCTTCAAAATGGCAGAAAAATAGAAAATTTTCTCTAGTTATATTGCTTAAATAAATGAGATGACAAACTACCCAACATACTTGTTACACATTTATTACAGGCAAAGATTTTGATAAATGATAACTGAATTGTTTTGATCAATATCACTACTGTATTATAATTTATATGATAAAAGGAATTAAAATTAAGCTGAGTTTATGTTTTAAAATCCAACTGATTTTGGCTTTCAACATATGGCAAGTGCTACAATCTTTACTGTAGTTGGTAATGTCATGTTTTGTACCATTTATTCAGGTGGAATCAACTAGACCATCACAGAAAACTCAGCCAAATGCTACAAAAATATGTATATGTAGACAAGAGTCAAACATATGTACATAATTTTTTCCTAAATCAAATACCAATGTGCATTACATACTAGCCTACATGAAAGTAGAAAAACCTCAGGAACTAAATAATAGTTATGGCACAAAATATTTCAAAAAAAAAAATTCTAAACTTATCACACTTCAGGTCTCCTAAAGCAGGAGCTAGATCTCATATCTGTTAAAAGTAAAATAAAGGAAAAATTAAAATTAAAAAAAAATGCAGAGCTATGTGGGAAGTTTTTTAGACAATATAATAAAGGCAGGCCATTAACTAAACTTCCCTGATGGCTCAGCAGTAAAGAATCTGCCTGCAGTGCAGGAGATGCAGGAAATGCAGGTTGAATCTCATGTTCAGGAAGATCCTCTGCAGGAGGAAACAGCAACCCACTTCAATACTCTTGCCTGGAAAATTCCATGGACTGAGAAGCATGGCGGGCTACAGTCCATGAAATTGCAAAGAATTGGACACATCTGAGCAACTAAGTGCTGCCATTAACTAATTCTTTGGGAAATGTATAATTTTATGGGAAAAAAAATAACTTTAGGGCAATAAACAAATAATAGAAAAATCCGTGTGTGTGTATATATATATATGACTAGCCAGACTATATTATTTAATGTGTGATAAGCCATTGAAACAATATTCGATCTGTATTTTAAAAATTGGCTAATTCACCTGATAAGTACGTGTGTCATAAAGCTCTACTTCAGTATTTGAAGGGAATAAGAACAGAGCTCATGCATAGGCTGAATTGAAGGTTTGGCCAAGTTTACTATTTAAAATCCTAAAAGATAATGCTGTTAACCAATACAGTATTGCAAAGTAAAATAAAAATAAATAAATAAATAATGAAAAAAAAAATGCTGCACTCAATATGTCAGCAAATTTGGAAAATTCCACTGTGGCTCAGGACTTGAAAAGGTCAGGTTTCATTCTAATCCCAAAGAAAGGCAAGCTATGAAATTAAAAAAAAAAAAAAAAAACTTGTTCCCAGGTGGTACTAGTGGTAAAGAACTTGCCTGCCATTGCAGGAGGCATAAGAGACTCGGATTTGATCTCTAGGTTGGGAAGATCCGCTGGAGGGGAAAATGACAACCCACTCCAGTATTCTTGCCTGGAGAATCCCATGGAGTGAGGAAACTGGTGGGCTACAGTTCACAGGTCACAAAAGTTGGACATGACTGAAGCAACTTAGCTTGCATGCATGCATGCTCCATGGAAGAAAAGCTATGAAAAATCTAGACAGCATATTAAAAAACATAGGCATCACTTTGTTGACAAAGGTCTGTACACTCAAAGGTATGTTTTCCAATATTCATGTACAGATGTGAGAGTTGGACCATAAAGAAGGTTGAGTGCTGAAGAATTGATACTTTAAAGTTGTGGTGCTGGAGAAGACTCTTGAGAGTCCCTTGGACAGCAAAGAGATCGAAACCAGTGAATCCTAAAAGAAATTAACCCTGAATATTCATTGGAAGGACTGATGCTGAAGCTGAAACTTCAATATTTTGGCCACCTGAAGTTAATCGCTGACTCATTGGAAAAGACCCTGATACTGGGAAAGATTGTGAGCAGGAGGATAAAGAGGCAACAGAGATGATATAATTGTAATGACATCACTGCTCAACGGGCATGAGTTTGAGCAAACTCCAGGAGATAATGAAGAACAGGGAAGGCTGGTGCATTACAGTCCATGGGGTCACAAAGAGTCAGACACGACTTAGCAGCTGAACAACAATGCTTGTGAGTTGTTCTAATTACACCTACCTGATCCAGAAGATACATTTTCCATCATTCTCAACCATGACTCACAAGGCACCAAGTGGGTATATGGTAAGAAGAAATTTACTTATTTGTAACAACTTTCACGTACTAGTAGAAAGAACTCTTCTTGGTTCATTAGAAGTACAGAGCAAAATCACTAGCTCAACTTTCTCAAGGGCTGAATTTCCAAGGAGCATGACTCATCAATTTCAGTTGAGAAACACTGTTATAAAAAATAATCAGTACCTGATTTCTCAGATCAAGGGCACCACAACAATGTGTCCTGTAATAGGAGAAGTATGTTGGAGTTGTATGAAATTAAAATATTTTGTAAGAGCTTGAAATTGTACAAAATATCTGGGGTGGAGTCAGAGAAAAGAAGGAATAGATGATCTATATTTTACCAATGAAGAAAATTGATATTGGTGAATCAAGAAAGCAGATTTCAATATAGTGTGAAAATTTTTCAAGATATATTAAAAAGAGCCCTTCTTTCAGTGAAGTGTTACTCGATCATGGCAAAGCAATAGAGGAAGCTGAAACAGCAGTGGCATATATATGGCACAAGCACTCCTTTTCTTCTGCTCTGCCAATTATAGGTACAATTAATTGATTATAATTCTTCTATTTTCCAGTTGAATTTAGATGAAACAAAAATGTTTCTTAGTGCACCATTATAGCACTAAATAAAGTGGATTAATTTTGGCATGGAAAGTATAATTTATTTGCTCTACCAGAACTAAGTGATCTCTGTCTCTTTAAATTTGAAGATTTATAAGTCAATATCCAGGATGATTTTAAAAACATACAATGTATAATTTTTTCAATTCTAGTTACCACCCTTCTGCAAATGAACTTTGAAATCCAGAGGGCTTCACTGTAAAACTATTTCTCTCCAAGTGCCAAAATACTAAGAAGTATTTTCACATTCTTCTCAGCAGATTTAGATCATATGCCAGGATGCTAATAGGACTGAACTTTTTAAAATAAAACAGAATTTGATAAAACATTACTCTGTGAGGAAAACATTTAGTGACCTGTAATATAATATAGATATAATTTTACTGGACTTGCAAATGTAATACATGGGGACATGGAAAATTATGTTTTAACAAGTGTTATAAAAAAGATATGTACTTATGAAAATCAGCTTACTGAAAGAATGAGAAATAGAAGACAAAAAATATTTTATCTATTCCAAATCTGTACTTTAAGACATTAAAATCATGCAGTGGGACTTCCCTGATGGTCCAGTGGCTAAGACTCTGAGTTACCAATGCAGGGAGCCCAGGTTCAATCCCTGGTCAAGAAACTAGATCCTATATGCCACAATTAAAGGGTTTCATGCTGCAAGGAAGATCCAAGATCCTGCATGCCACAACTAAGACCTGGTGTAGCCAAATAAATAAATATTTAAAAAATAATAAATAATAAGATTATATGGTGTTCAAAATATAAAAATTCAAATAATTGCCCTAGTAACATAGGATGATATTGATGCATTAAAAGAATAATTTTTAAAAACTTTAGAATGCATCATGACAGTATTTTTACTTGATATTGACAAAGTCATTAATCTTACAATTTTCATGATCAGTTAAGCCTACAAATATTTCATTTTGTGTTAATTATATATTGCTGTATAGTAAATTATACCAGAATAAGCATTTTATTATCTCATAACTTCTGGGAGCCACAAGTTTCAGGTATCACTTAGCTCAGTCATCTGACTCAAGTCTCTGACAAGACTTCAATCAAAGTGTCAACTGGAACTGTGATTTCATCTGAAGGGTCAACTGGAGTAGTCTATTTCTGAGTTCACCTGTGTGATTTTTGGGAAGATTCAATTCCTTGTGAACTGTAGAATGATTCCCTCTTCCACACTGGGGCTTCTAATGTGTAGACCTCTCCACAGGTTGTCTCACATCATATCAACTGGCTTGACTCAGATTCAGTGAGAGAGAGAATAACAAATGAATTATAAAAGTATTTTATCAATAATGTTTGTTATCTAAGCAAAGTCTAACAAGGATCTCATACTTTTCATAGAGTTATGAGAAAAATTGGTATTAATTTTAAATTCGTAAACTCTACATTTGAAAAGACCCTGATGCTGTGAAAGATTGAAGGCAGGAGGAGAAGGGGACAACAGAGAATGAGATGGTTGGATGGCATCACCAACTCAATGGACATGAGTTTGGGTAAACTCAGAAGTTGGTGATGGACAGGGAGGCCTGGTATGCTGCAGTCCGTGGGGTCGCAAAGAGTTGGACTCGACTGAGCAACTGAACTGAGTTGAACTGAAGTGAAACTCTATTTGGTTTAAAAATCTAGATTATTTATAAGAGCAATATCCAGTGTAAGAGTTCCAGTATAAGAAAGGTAGAATTTGTCCTCTTGTGCATCTTGTTCTACTAATTGTATGCTACATTAAGGCATTTGCTCACCTGATTTTCTAATTTAGAAATGTATTAAATTAGGGTTTCAAGATGGTTACAAGTTGTAAATGACCTTGAAAATAATCAAGTCAGACTTCAAGTACATTGAAATGCTTGAAAGATTACTCCTGCTGTGGAATTGATATAGTTGAGTACTTCAAGTAATAAACAACAACAACAAAACCCAAAACAAACACATTTTTGAAATTTTCTGTTTGAAAGTTGTAGTTAAAGCACTCTTTACTATCATTTCTAATATTGCAGCTTCAAATACTAGTCTAATTATACTTCTGTTTTAAAATGACTTTTTATATCTTCTGAATATATATATATATTCTTTTCTCTGTCAAGTGCTGTTGATGATATGCAGACTCTTGGAGAGAATATTAGCTTTGGATACCAAAGGAATTTGGTTAACATCTAAAATTAACTGGTGTTATTTCCATGGATTTAAGCAAATTGCTTAACCTTTTAAGTCCTACCTTTCTTTATAAATAAATGTGGTTAATAACATCTCACAAGAGAGATGTGATCTTTAATGAGAAAATATATTTTAATATTATAGAATTACTCTTCTTATCTAGTAGTATCACTATGAATAAAGATCCTTTCCTTCATTTGACTATTCATGTATTAGAATACATCATCTGAGTATCCAGGTGTATCTGAATATCTAAGTAAGCCAATGAGGACAAGTATCCTTAGATATTGCCTATAAGTGGAATAAAAAAGTGATGCAAATAAACTTGTTTACAGAGCAGAAATAGATTCACTGACAGAAAAAAACAAACTTATGGTTACCAAAAGGGAAAGAGGAATGGGGGATAAATTAGGAGTTTAAGGTAAAATATACACACTATTATATATAAACTAAATAATCAGCTTAGACCTATTATATAGCAAAAGAACTATACTCAATATCTTGTAATAACTTATAATGGAAGAGAATTTTAAAAAGCATGTATATATATATATTTATAATAATCATTTTGCTATAATCTGAATTTAACACAATATTGTAAATCAACTACATTTATTTATTTATTTATTAAAGAAATGAAAGAGCCAGGCAAATGGAAAATTCAGGAGGACAATGGGCAAGTTCAAGCAGTTCACTCTTGTTTTAGAAGTAATAATGTACAAAGTGTCAGAGTTCAGTATCCAGCACTCATGGAAGAGCCTAGAATAAAAAGTGATTCTAATATATATGACAGCATATATTTGAGAAAGGAAATATTTTAATTTTCAGAAAATATAAGAAATTCATCTTATTTTGTTATTTGTTAATTTATTTAAAAACTTCTTTTGACCTATTTATTGAATTAAATATATTTGTATTATCTTATATTTCTTTTAAATAAATGTGTTTCCAAAATGTTTGAGAGATCCTAATTTTTTTCTAATTTTTTAAACTCTACCTGTATTAATCTTGACAATTCATACTATACATAAAGGAAGAGGGTAAAAATAATAATTATCAAATGTCCTACATCTTGTAGTCTTTTAGTTGTAATGTATGTTTTGTAACATTTTAGTTCCAGGTGGCACTAAGGGTAAAGAATCCTCCTGACAATGCAGGAAATGCAAGAGGCATGGGTTTGTTCCCTGGGTGATGAAGATCTCCTTGAGTAGGGAATGGCAACCCATTCCAAGATTCTTGCCTGGAAAACTTCATGGACAGAGAAAAATGGCAGGTTATAGTCCATGGGACCACAAAGAGTCAGACATGACTGAGCGACTGAGCAACAACAACGGAGTAAATGTACAGTTTTAGAACAAGCACTAAATTTAAAGTCAGATGATGAACAATTCAGTGAAATAGAGAAAAAACAACAGAATAAGAAAGACTAGAGATCTCTTCAAGAAAAGTAGAGATACCAAGAGAATATTTCATGAAAAGATGGGCACAATAAAGGACAGAAATAGCAAGGACCTAACAGAAGCTGAAGAAATTAAGAAGTGGCAAGAATACAGAGAAGAACTGTACATAAAAGGTCCCAATGAACCAGGTAACCACGATAGTGTCATCACTCACCTAGAGACATGGGGGCAGCAGACAGGAGTCAGTGGTGGCACAGGAAGTAGTTTTGCAGAGAGGGTAGATGGAGGTGACTGCAGGGAAGGAGGCTATGAGGCACTCTGTGCCCTGCTCAGGAAGGCCAGGCTCACTAGGCCTGGACAATAATACCGAGGAGCCAGAGAAAAGAAAGTTGAGGGCCAAAGTTTAGGAGATCATGGACCATGTAGGCAGTGGATCGACCCCAGGGAAGGTAGGAGCAGCAAATAGATGGAGGAACCTATTGCTTCTGGGTATTCTCCAGGATCTAGGATCCCCCAGACCCTCTTCCTGGTGATTCCAGCAGGATCTCTGCCTCAGCCCCTGGGCAACATATTGACCAACACCCAACAGCCAGTGAAGTTTTACAGACTCAACAAGGACCAGCAGTGGGACAACCAGGGTGCCAAGCATGTCATCCAGCTACATGGAGCAACTGAAAGACATGTCCCTGCTAGACAAGGCCTGAAAAAAATGTGATCCACTGGAGAAGGGAATGTCAAACCACTTCAGTATTCTTTCCTTGAGAACCCCATGAAAAGGCAAAAAGATATGACATTGAAGGATGAGCCCCCCAGGTTGTAGGTGTCCAATATGTTACTGGGGAAGAGTGGAGAAATAGCTCCAGAAAGAATGAAAAGGCTGCACCAGACCAGAAATGATGCCCAGTTGTGGATGTGTCTGGTGGTGAAAGTAAAGTCTGATGGTGTAAAGAACAATATTGCATAGGAATCTGGAATGTTAAGTCCAGGAATCAAGGTAAATTGGAAGTGGTCAAAAAGGAGATAGCAAGAGCGAACATTGATGTTTTAGGTATCAGTGAACTAAGATGGCTGGGCATGGTTGAATTTAATTCAGATGACCTGTTATATCTACTACATGGGCAAGAATCCCTTAGAAGAATTGGAGTAGCCTTTATAGTCAACAGAAGTGTCTGGAATGCAGTACTTGGATGTAATGTCAAAAATGATGGAAAAATCTCGGTTCGTACCTGAGGCAAACCATTTAGCATCACAGCAATCTAAGTCTATGCCCAACCACTAATGCTGAATAAGCTGAACTTGAATGGTTCTATGAAGATCTACAAGACCTCCTAGAACTAACGCCAACAAAAAAGTGTCCTTTTCATCATAGGGGACTGAAATACAGAAGTAGGAAGTCGAGCGATACCTTGAGTAACAGGCAAATTTGGCCTTGGAGTACAAAATGAAGCAGAACAAAGGCTAACAGAGTTTAGCCAAGATAATGCACTGGTCATAGCAAACACCCTCTTCCAACAACACGAGACAACACTACAAATGGACATGACCAGATGATTATTACCTAAATCAGATATCCTGGAGTGTTAAATCAAGTGGGCTTTAGGAAGCATTAGTACAAACAAAGCTAGTAGAGGTGATGGAATTCCACCTGAGCTATTTCAAATCCTAAACGATGATGCCATTAAAGTGCTACATGCAATATGCCAGCAAATTTGGAAGACACAATGGCCACAGGACTAGAAAAGTTTTCATCCCAATCCCAAAGAACTGTGATGCCAAAGAATGTTCAAAGTGCTGGTTGCTCAGGCATTTCCATCTCTTTTCAACCCCATAGACAGTTCCATAGTAGGCCAGGTATTCCTCTGTCCATGGAACTCTGTAGGCAAGAATACTGGAGGTGGTTGCCATTTCCTTCTCCAAAGAAGGTTCAAACTACCAGACACTTGTGATCATTTCACATACTAGCAAGATAATGCTCAAAACCTTTCAAACTCATCTTTCAAGCTACGCTTATCAGTGCATGAACTAAAAACTCCAGATGTACAAGTTGAATTTAGAAAAGGCAGAGGAACCAGAGATCAAATTGCCAAAATCCATTGGATCATAGATAAAGCAAAAGAATTGCAGAAAACAATATATATATTTCAGTTTCATTGACTATGTTAAATAAAACCTTTGACTGTGTGGATCACAACAAACTGTGGAAAAATCTTAAAGAGATGGGAATATCAGACCACTTAACCTGCCTCCTGAGAAATCTGTATGGAGGTCAAGAAGCAACAGTTATACCCTGACATGGAACAACAGACTGGTTCAAAATGTCAAGGGTGTATATTGTCACCTGTTTATTTAACTAACATGCAGAATGAGGTGAGGTGAGGTGAAGTCGCTCAGTCGTGTCCGACTCTTTGCGACCCCGTGGACTGTAACCTACTAGGCTTCTCCACCCATGGGATTCTCCAGGCAAGAATACTGGAGTGGATTGCCATTTCCTTCTCCAGGGGATCTTCCCGACCCAGGGATCGAACCCAGGTCTCCCGCATCAGAGGCAGACGCTTTAACCTCTGAGCCACCAGGGAAGCCCCAAATGCCAGGCTGGATGTACTACAAGCTGGAATCGAGACTGCCAGGAGAAATATCAACAACCTCAGATATGCAGATGGCACTAATCTAATGGCAGAAAGTAAAGAGGAACTAAAGTGTCTTTTGATAAAGGTGAAAAATAGAATGAAAAAACTGGCTTAAATTCAGCATTAAAAAACTAAGATCATGGCATCTGATCCTATCACTTCATGGCAAATAGATGGAGGAAAATTGGAAACAGTGGCAGACTCTTTTCTTGGCCTCCAAAATCACTGTGGACAGTGAATGCAGCCATAAAATTAAAAGACACTTGCTCCTTTGTAGAAAAGCTATGACCAACCTAGACAGTATATTAAAAAGCAGAGACATCACTTCCCTGAAAAAGGTCCATATAGTTAAAAGTATGGTTTTTCCAGATGTCATGTATGGATGTGAGAGTTGGACCACAAGGGAGCTGATCACCAAAGAACTGATACCTTCAAACTGTGGTGCTGAAGAAGATTCTTGAGAGTCCCTTGGACTGCAAGGAGATCAAACCAGTAAATCCCAAAGGAAATCAACCAACCTTCCAATATACATTGGAAGGACTGATGATGAAGCTGAAGCTCCAATATTTTGGCCAAACAATGTAAAGAACTGATTGGAAAAGACCCTAATGCTGAGAAAGATTGAGGACAGAAGGGGTGATAGAGTATTAGCGAATTGGATGGCATTACTGACTCAGTGGACATGAATTTGAGCAAACTTCAGGAGATAGTGTAGGATAGGGAAGCCTGGCAAGCTACAGTCCATGAAGTCGCAAAGAATCAAACAAGACTTAGCAACTAAACAACAACAAGAGCGTGTAGATTCTAACCAAAGGTCTCTAACTAACTAGGTGAAGAAGTTGCACATGCAGATTTAGTTATTCTGTCTAGATTCCATTCATATATCTTCATTAAAAATTGGAAGCAAACACGAGAATAGGATTGGAGAGTCTTAAAATTGCACTGCTAGAGTTCTTACTAATTAGTAAGTGAAATTATTGCACTCTAATCTGTATATACTATGATAGATGAAAGAAACATAGGTGTTTCTGTCCTAGTGAGGAACTGTGGTATGAATGCTTTCACAGGTGACTAAATGTTAAATGTCACTGTAAGAAACTTGATATACTCAGCGTATCATATTCAATATGAATTTAGATTGAATATTAAAATAATTTATTACTAGAAAGCAATGATGAAATAATGCAACAGCTACTACTGCTGAGTTCGCTACCTGTATGCTCACTGAGGAGGCATTCAAATGGTTAAAGCACTTGAGATAATTTTCAAAAGTGATATCACAAATTAATGAGAGATATAAAATTTATTATCTGTGGTATCTCTACTTGCAATACAGAATATATTTTTATTACAAGTTAATATGTCAGCAAACTCCATCACATGCAGTGTTGCTATTTCACCCAGTGTAAAACTGGATATTCCTGTTTAAAAGTATGCATTATGTATCTATGTACATATCCATTTTTCTATGCATTTATCTTCTTATAGTAGATAAGAGATTTTGGTAAGAAACACAGTTGGTGGTACAGGCCTCCACTGAAACATGAAAACCTACCACATCATCTTGGAGAATAAAGAAAACAAAACCTTAATTTTTCATATGGTAGGCAGTTATTTAAGATAATCTCAATGATTCACATTTTTGCACAGCCCTCTCTTCTTGAGTATTAGATGAACCTAGTAATTTGCTTCTGATAAATAGAAAGTTGCAAGAGTAATAGGCCTCCTTTTTCAAGTTTAGGCAGAAAGCATCTTGACTTCTTTCTTGCCCTTCAGCTCTTATCTTCTTTCATTTGCTACACTTCTCTTTCTCATTATCATCATTATCATCATCTAGCTTTCTCACTCTGATGAAGAAAACTTCCATGTTGTGAATTCCCCAATGGAGAGATTTATGTGACAGGAAACTGAGGGGAGGCTCTGGCCAAAATCATCGATAATTCATGGCCCTAATTGGATAGCTCAAGAGGAATGGGAGCAAGCAAAACACCATGCCTGTGAACTTGGAATTGAATTATTTCCCCAATCTAGCTTTCAGATGAGATGGCAGCTCCAGAAGAATTGTGAGAGCATGAAGTCTTGTGAGAATTTTATCTATTGAATCCAGTTAAACCATACTAAGATTCCTAACCCACGAATACTGTGAGATAACAAATGTTTCAAGCAGCTACTTGTCATAGTTTACTTGGCAATAGTACATAACAAATACATTCCCCTGATGAATTGACTTCGGATGGAAAAAGCTATACTATACATTTGTGAATTATTCTATGATTATTTTTCCTTTTTTTCACAGTTCTCTTAAAACTAGAATGTACGGACAAAAGAGAAAATATAGGCTTGAATATTCAGTTTTAATATATATACATATATTTGCACACATAAACACACACAGATATATATATATGTATGCAGTCACTGCACAAAAATCCTGAAGTATTAATGAATGGAAATTTTAAAGTAAATGGTCAATTTGAAGATGTAAATGTCTGTGAAATGTTTCTTCTACTGATATAGCAAAGCAGCTGAGATTTTAAGTTGTAAGAGGAAATGAGATGACTCACCTACTAGGGTAATATTTGGCTTCTCTTATTCAAATTTTCATCCCAAATGATATGAAAAATTTTCAAATTTAGCCCTAGGCATTACATAGTTTTGCCTCAGCTCTTCATAGTTCCTTTTATAGATTTTTTTAAATTACTTTTTTTTTTTACTTTTATCAACTCTAAAAAGTGCACACTTCTGAAAGTATTATGATTGAATTATCCATTTATATCTGCTTAAAATAATTACCACTGATTAGAAAAGAAGGCTGATAGGGTTTTAATCTTTCTTATTAAGTGATGAATATAATATGATCTAAGTATCAGATTAAGTGGAAATGACTGTTTAGGTAAATAATTTAAAGATGCTAAATAGGAGTTTCCTGAGAAGGAAGAAAACTCTTCCAATTAGCTCACTCTGAAAAGGTCAGCTTTGGAACTGAGAGTCAGCATCTTTGTGTTTGGGACTGAATGAAAATTAGACAAATGTCACAATATAATTGCATACTTAGCTAGTGCACAAAACTGAAAGCTACCCAAGTATGGTAATTTCCATATGTGCAATAAGATTCCAATTGCAACTAGGTAACACTTTCTGTCACATGGTCAGAATTTTATAAGAAATGATTGCAAAAGAATAGGAAGGAGAGATAAGAAAGCCTTCCTTGGTGATCAGTGCAAAGAAATAGAGGGAAATAATAGAATGAGAAAATTAAAGATAAAAAGGGAATATTTCATGCAGAGATGGGATGAATAAAGGACAGAAATTGTATGGACCTAACAGAATCAGAATATAAAGAAGAGGTGGCAAGAATATGCAGAAGAATTGTACAAAAAAAAAAAATGTCTTCATGACCCAAAAATCATGATGGTGTGATCACTCACCTAGAGCCAGACATCCTGGAATGTGAAGTCAAGTGGGCCTTAGGAGGCATCACTATGAACAAAGCTAGTGGAGGTGATGGAATTCCAGTTGAGCTATTTCAAATCCTGAAAGATGATGCTGTGAAAGTGCTGCACTCAAAATGCCTGCAAATTTGGATAACACAGCAGTGGCCACAGTATTGGAAAAGTCGATTTTCATTTCAATTCCAAAGAAAGGCAATGCCATAGAATTGGCAAGCACAGAGTTGCACTCATCTCACACACTAAAGTAATGCTCAAAATCCTCCAAGCCAGGCTTCAACAATATGTGAACCGTGAAACTACAGATGTTCAAGCTGGTTTTAGAAAAGGCAGAGGAACCAGACATCAAATTGCCAACTTCCGCTGGATCATCAAAAAGGCAAGAGAACCAGAAAAATATCTATTTCTGCTTTATTGACTATGCCAAAGCCTTTGACTGTGTGGATCACAATAAACTGTGGAAAATTCTGAGAGAGATGGGAATACCAGACCACCTGACCTGCCCCTTGAGAAATCTATATGCAGGTCAGGAAGCAACAGTTAGACTGGACATGGAGCAATAGACTGGTTTCAAATAGGAAAATAAGTATATCAAGGCTGTATATTGTCACCATCCTTATTTAACTTACATGCAGAGTACATCATGAGAAACGCTGGGCTGGAGGAAGCACAAGCTGGAATCAAGATTGCCAAGAGAAATATCTATAGACTCAGATATGCAGATGACACCACCCTTATGGCAGAAAGTGAAGAGGAACTAAAAAGCCTCTTGATGAAAGTTCAGTTCAGTTCAGTTCAGTTCAGTCGCTCAGTCGTGTCCGACTCTTTTCGACCCCATGAATCGCAGCACGCCAGGCCTCCCTGTTCATCACCATCTCTTGGTCAGATTGAGTGCAGCACTTTCACAGCATCATCTTTCAGGATTTGAAACAGCTCAACTGGAATTCCATCACCTCCACTAGCTTTGTTCGTAGTGATGCTTTCTAAGGCCCACTTGACTTCACATTCCAAGATGTCTGGCTCTAGATTAGTGATCACATCATCATGATTATCTGGGTCGTGAAGATTTTTTTGTACAGTTCTTCTGTGTATTCTTGCCACCTCTTCTTAATATCTTCTGCTTCTGTTAGGTCCATACCATTTCTGTCCTTTATTGAGCCCATCCTTGCATGAAATGTTCCCTTGGTATCTCTAATTTTCTTGAAGAGATCTCTAGTCTTTCCCATTCTGTTGTTTTCCTCTATTTCTTTGCATTGATCCCTGAAGAAGGCTTTCTTATCTCTTCTTGCTATTCTCTGGAACTCTGCATTCAGGTGCCGAAAGTGAAAGAGGAGAGTGAAAAAGTTGGCTTAAAGCTCAACATTCAGAAAACTAAGATCGTGTCATCTGGTCCCATCACTTCATGGGAAACAGATGGGGAAACAGTGGAGACATTTTTATCTTTAGTTTTTGGGCTCCAAAATCACTGCAGATGGCGATTTAAGCCATGAAATTAAAAGACGCTTAATCCTTGGGAAGAAAATTATGACCAACCTAGACAGCATATTAAAAAGCAGAGACATTACTTTACCAAGAAAGGTCCGTCTAGTCAAGGCTATGTTTTTTTCCAGTGGTCATGTATGGATATGAGAGTTGGACTTATAAAGAAAGCTGAGCACCAAAGAATTGATGCTTTTGAACTGTGGTGTTGGAGAAGACTCTTGAGAGTCCCTTGGACTACAAGGAGATCCAACCAGTCCATCCTAAAGGAGATCAGTCCTGAGTGTTCATTGGAAGGACTGATGTTGAAGCGGAAACTCCAATACTTTGACCACCTGCTGCTAAGAGCTGACTCATTTGAAAAGGTGGTGATGCTGGGAAAGTTTGAGGGCAGGAGGAGAAGGGGATCACAGAGGATGAGATGGTTGGATGGCATCACTGACTAAATGGACATAAGTTCGGGAAACTCCTGGAGGTGTTGATGGACAGGGAGACCTGGCATGCTGTAGTGTATGGGGTTGCAAAGAGTCGGACACAACTGAGCGAATGAACTGAATTGAAAAACAAATGTGCGAGACAATGACCTAAGTTTCCCATACCATGAAAATGAAGGTGCTAACCCAGGTTCGGAAAATTCCCAAGTAATATAGGAATTATCTCTTATAGCATGCTTTTAAAAAGAAAATTCTCATTAATCAAACAGGTTGTGTAAAAGAAGATTGAAAACACCAAGCTATTAATATATTCATTTTCAGCTCATGACTAACACAAAAGAAGCCAAATCTTATGACAAAGCATTAAGATAAAAGAAAAGGAATTATACAATTGAAATATATTTAGAATGCCACTGTAAATATCAGCAATCAGTGGGGAAATTATTTCATACAAGTGAATTTTCAAAAACATGTGTAGTAAATTTCTGTCTTTGGAGAACCGACCAACATACTTTATTATTTAATCCTGTTAATAATGTCATGGGTAAAGTAATGTTGGACTTTTGAAATTTGTTGCTATTTAAAAGTGAAGGGGGAAAAAAATTCCAGAGAAGTTGTAAAAATTGTTGAAGTTAATACAGCTAGAAATATTGTAGCCCTGGTTTATACAAATAGTCTGCCTCTAGCTTCTTCATTTCTTATTTAAATTTTTAAATTATTTTTTTATTACAAGCAGACATTGTATGTGTGAGTGTTTATGTATATGAACACATCCAATAAATTCAGTCACATGATTTTATTATTTGGCTGGCACAATATAATAAGATTCTTGCATATGATTTTTATTATTTTGCTAGTTTGTTATTGTTGTTGTTTGTTTTGTCTCTTTTGGAGGGGGATAAAAGTAATTGGCTATATAAATTATACTGACTTATTTGAGTAGGTATGAATAAACACCTATCTGGGCAATGATTCAAGTAAGTATATTTTTAGCCTGAAGCCCAGATACTTTTAACTTGAAACCCATGTCAAAAGGATAGTCTCATTAAGGAAGATATAAAACTCAGTATCTCACTCACGGATAAAAAGTTTCTGTTTTAACTCCAAGAAAGTTATAAAAACTAACCATCCTAAAGCAATCATTTTAAAGAGATTTATAGAAACATGGAATTAGAAAATGCAATCTGAGATGATTTTATTTTATTGATTTTTATTGGAAGTAGTTTCATCAAACTCAGAATATCTTTAAGCAATGCACACAGTACAACTGAAAACTTAGCTGACATATCTGGTTTGAAAGAACTAGAGGAAAACTATTTACTAAGCATAAAAATAACAACTCATCATCAATGATGTGTGGTGAAATTGGCCAATGAGACTAATGAGTTAGAAATAAAATGTATGTGGTTTCAGAAAAATAAAGTTCAAGACAATTTGAGTCATATCTTGTCTGTAAATGCCAGAAGCCCTGATGAGTCTCTTCCTGTGTTCATGGGCAATGTGTGTCTAGGGAGAGAGTAGCAGTGAAACACACATTCAGTTCAATTCAGTTCAGTTGCTCCGTCATGTCCGACTCTTTGCGGCCCCATGCACAGCAGCATGGCAGGCCTCCTTGTCCATCGCCAATTCCCAGAGTTTACCCAAACTCGTGTCCATTGAGTCGGTGATACCATCCAACCATCTCATCCTCTGTCATCCCCTTGTCCTCCGGCCCTCAATCTTTCCCGCCATCAGTGTCTTTTCAAATGAGTCAGCTCTTAGCAGCAGGTGGTCAAAGTATTGGAGTTTCCGCTTCAACATCAGTCCTTCCAATGAACACTCAGGACTGATCTCCTTTAGGATGGACTGGTTGGATCTCCTTGTAGTCCAAGGGACTCTCAAGAGTCTTCTCCAACACCACAGTTCAAAAACATCAATTCTTTGGTGCTCAGCTTTCTTTATAGTCCAAGTCTCACATCCATACATGACTACTGGAAAAACCATAGCCTTGACTAGACGGACCTTTGCTAACAAAATAATATCTCTCCTTTTTAATATGCTGTCTGTCTTACCATATGTAAAATAAACAACCAGTGGGAATTTGTTCTATGATTCAAGGAGCTCAAACCAGGGCTCTGTGACAACTTAGAGATGTGAGACGGGTTGGGAGGTGAGAGATAGGATCTAGATGAAAGGGACATGTATATAGCTATGGCTGATTCATGTTGATGTATGGCAGAAACCAAGACAATACTGTAAAGAAATTATCCTTCAATTTAAAATTAATAAATTTCAAAAAAATGTTTTGAAGATAAAAAAAAAGAAACGTGGTGTTATTGACTAAATATTTGTGTGTCCCCAAATCCATATGTTAAGTTCTAACATTCAATGTGGCGGTATTTCTGAGCAGGGGCCTTTGGGAGGTGATTAGGTCATAAAGATGGAACCATCACAAATGAGATTTGTGCCTTATAAAAGGGCACTAGAGAATTTCCTCATCAACTTCATTCACCTGAACACAGAGACAGATGGTCATCTATGAACCAGGAAGAGAGCTCTCACCAGATACCAAATCTGCCAGCACTATGATCTTGGATTTCCAGTTTCCACAATTATGAGAAATAAATTTCTTTCTTTCATAAGCCACCCAGTCTATGGCATGTTGTTAGGGCAGCCTACATGTACTAAGATACTTGACAAAGATAAAATGTGCTGGTACTGGTATTGATGGTACATTTATATGTAAATGTTTGAGTTGAGAAGTTGAAGAAAGTTTTGTTATTCAAGACTATACTTTTAGGGCAAAACTTGTGAATTACATAGCATTAGAAAAAGTGATGCAAAGCACCAAGAACAAATTTACTTAAAATTGCTTTCTTATATAGAATCTAAGTTATCTTTTTCACTGAAACATAGGGAAACGCTTTTATGTATATCATCTTTCTGAATTACTTGCATTCTAACAAAATAATATCTCTCCTTTTTAATATGCTGTCTGTCTTACCATATGTAAAATAAACAACCAGTGGGAATTTGTTCTATGATTCAAGGAGCTCAAACCAGGGCTCTGTGACAACTTAGAGATGTGAGACGGGTTGGGAGGTGAGAGATAGGATCTAGATGAAAGGGACATGTATATAGCTATGGCTGATTCATGTTGATGTATGGCAGAAACCAAGACAATACTGTAAAGAAATTATCCTTCAATTTAAAATTAATAAATTTCAAAAAAATGTTTTGAAGATAAAAAAAAAGAAACGTGGTGTTATTGACTAAATATTTGTGTGTCCCCAAATCCATATGTTAAGTTCTAACATTCAATGTGGCGGTATTTCTGAGCAGGGGCCTTTGGGAGGTGATTAGGTCATAAAGATGGAACCATCACAAATGAGATTTGTGCCTTATAAAAGGGCACTAGAGAATTTCCTCATCAACTTCATTCACCTGAACACAGAGACAGATGGTCATCTATGAACCAGGAAGAGAGCTCTCACCAGATACCAAATCTGCCAGCACTATGATCTTGGATTTCCAGTTTCCACAATTATGAGAAATAAATTTCTTTCTTTCATAAGCCACCCAGTCTATGGCATGTTGTTAGGGCAGCCTACATGTACTAAGATACTTGACAAAGATAAAATGTGCTGGTACTGGTATTGATGGTACATTTATATGTAAATGTTTGAGTTGAGAAGTTGAAGAAAGTTTTGTTATTCAAGACTATACTTTTAGGGCAAAACTTGTGAATTACATAGCATTAGAAAAAGTGATGCAAAGCACCAAGAACAAATTTACTTAAAATTGCTTTCTTATATAGAATCTAAGTTATCTTTTTCACTGAAACATAGGGAAACGCTTTTATGTATATCATCTTTCTGAATTACTTGCATTTTTTCATCACTCTTCAAATGGTGGGAAGAAAAAGCAGAGAACAAATGGCTTTTCTAGGGGGAGAAAAGAGCCATATCTAAGACCAGAAATACCCTTCAAACTACTCTGAGGAAATGCTAATAATTATTTCGCTAGGAAATAGGGCACTTCATGTCTACATATGAGTAAAATCAGCATTATGCCAATTCATCTGAAGGAAAGAGAAAAGATTTGGCAGCTACAAAGATTAATGTCTGGTTAAACAAGTCATTAGATGGTTGGGTCATGTTTTGAAAAATAGATTTTGCTCCCCCTCCCCTGATTAATGTACAAGTCAAGGTAGAAATTTTATTCGTAAGTCATTCTGAAAGACAGAGTGTTCACATAACTAAAAATTTTATTGAGGGGAAAGACATTTGTGCGACCATATAATGATATTCTTTTTATTGGTCTATCATTAAAGAATTATATCTTATTCAGTACTGCAAATCATTCCCATAAACATTATAATGGGAGTGAAATGTTGTTTGGCCATAGAGGAGCTCTCCAGTAATATTAATATTAAATTTATTTAATGTGTTCTGTGCCATCATCTGCATTGCAAAAAAGATCTTTTGCTAAGTTAAAAGTATTATTAAAGGAACACAAACACAATAATGAGGCAGAGTTATAATGCAGTGCTAACAAAGGCCACATAGGACTATGTTTTAAAAGTAAATTAAATTAGGCTTAGACAAAATGAGAAACATTTTTGGAAAAGAAGCACAGTTACACTATTCAGCTTAAAAATGAAAGATTTGTCATCTGAAAGACATGATTTGGAGAGGAAAAGACAGAAAAATGAGTTAAGGAAAAAATTAATCTAGCTAATGGCTCTCTTGAAAAGTTAGAAGTAGGAAGAACCTTGAAGTTGATATTGTCTTTAATTCATGGTCACTGAAGCAACAGGAATCATAGAATTAATCTAGCCTCACAATACTTTGGATTCTGCCAGGCCATGTTCAATACTAATTAAAGCTCTTAAATTGACAGGGTCACAGTGTTAAAACAGACTTTAGTTTCAAGGAAGACAAGGATCAGACATTTCTAGATGAGTGTTTGAAGACTGGGCTTCTGAAAATCTGCAAATGTTGCTTTTAATAAACATACAAGAAACAGAGTTAAATTTCTCCCTCTTTGCTTCATTTCTGCTCTCAGTGGCTTCCCATTGCTTTCCCTGTTCATCTTAACACCAGAAATTTGGAGGAGTGGCAAAATATGAATCAAGAAATAGAAAAGGTCAGATTATCTTTTGTAAACATAATTTCATGAGATAAATAGATGAGAGCATTCTGAGCTGCTGACTGAGAAGAGATTGTTCTTTTCAAGACTCATGAATTTGATAGACTCTGGATTCTAGTTCCTGCTTTGTGTCTGAGGTATCCAAAATATTTCTAAAAATTATAGAAAAACGGAAATGTAATATTGAATGGAAACATAGTCTTCTATTTTCTTTGCTTAGTAGAAGGTAATATCAACTGGTGTACCCATTCAATTCATGCTTGTCAAAAGGTTAGAAGAAATAAGTTCAAGACGTGATTTTAGGAACAAAAATATTTTGTCTAAAGATTAACAAAAACCTGACACTAGTTCTAATTCCATTGTAATTGTTCTTTTAGTGCAAAAATGAGATGATCAACACTTATCTTTTGAAGATATAAATATGCATATTAATATATACTAGTTGATTATGATTCATTAATATGTTGGCATTCTTGAGTTAAGCTGATTGGCTAATAAATTACTTAGATTATATAAGATTATATAAGACACAAAGCAATAGGCATTAGAGAGCTAAGATCTGGCTTCTGTAGTTTGCAAGAATTATTCAGAAAATGTTCAGGATACCTGAAGATAAGGAACAATCAAAATCAAGAAGAGAGTACTGGACAAAAGGCTAGTGAAACACAAAACAATTTTAATCAGTACAACAACTTAGTATTTAACTAATTTTATCTGCTTTGAATATCTTATATTTGGATTTCTTAAGAAGATAGGATAGATAACAAAATACTAAATTACATGGCTTTTAATTTATGAGCCTAAAAAAAGGATAGTGGAGGAGCTATAAATTAAAGAACTTTGTTCATATATATGCATTTTTTTTTCTAGAGTGTTCTGTATCATGTCAGTATGATTCACTGGTAATTTCTGAAAATAAAAGACTGTGCAAAGCTGGATTTGTAAGAGTTCCCAGTGCAAAAATCCCTGCACAATATCCCGAAGAGAAAATATATGTTCTTCAAGTAAAAGCCTCCAGGAAAGAAAAATCCTGATATCCAAGAGTGATCTAGTTATGTGGAAAACTTGATTATTAGAACCGTTATTGCTATAGCAAACTGATACCCACTTTACATGTGTGTGTATATATATATATATACATTATATATATCCATATATACACCTTTGGGGATTCTTTGGCATTACCTTTCTTTGGGATTGGAATGAAAACTGACATTTTCCAGTCCTGTGGCCACTGCTGAGTTTTCCAAATTTGCTGACATATTGAGTAACTCCAATACTTTGGCCACCTGATGTGGAGAGCTGACTCATTTAAAAAGACCCTGATGCTGGGAAAGATTGAGAGCAGGAGGAGAAGGGGCTGAGATGGTTGGATGGCATCATTGACACAATGGACATGGGTTTGGGTGGACTCTAGGAGTTGGTGATGGACAGGGAGGCCTAGCATGCTGTGGTTCATGGGATCACAAGAGTTGGACATGACTGAGCAACTGAACTGAACTTTTGGGCACAAGAACTCTGGGGCCATGTAGATAAAAATGTAAGTTTTCTTTCAAGTAATATAATTTAGATAACATAAAAATAAATTTCCCCATGAATCTTTAATCAATGAAAACTGCTTTATATATATATATGTATATATATATATATATTAGCCCTGATCTATTTTTTATGTTGACTACTCTACCTGGACACCTTTCTGTTTATCAGTGTCACAGTTTAAAATGTGATGCCTAGATTCAGTTTATAGGAATCATTTCAAGATGGTGCCTGGGGAAAGCCTGAACTTACTTTCTCTCATTACCATAAGAAATATATAGTGGCCAGTGACATATGAATCAGTTCTGTCTGACAGGGATCTGAGAACTAGAGAAATAAATACCTGTTCTACAATAAAGGAACAACATGGTGATGAGTTTTAACACACATTCAGAAAAGGAGCATATATCAAGAATGAATCAAGTAATGAGACTACTACAGATTCTAGAGACAACCAAGATCTAGGGTAGGTTTGAAGGAAAAGGATCATCCTTTAAACATGGCCACTCCTTCAAGACCAAGAGAATTAACAGTTTCTCCTAAAACACAGAAACAAACACAGAGAGACTCACAAAATGATGAAACAAAAAAATATTTCAAAATGGAATAACAAGACAAAATTCACAGATTTTAATGATATGGAAATAAATAATCTACCTGATAAAGAGTCCAAAATAATGGTCATAAATATGTTTACAAAACTCAAATGAAGAGCAGATGAATGTAGGAAGTGCTTCAACAAGATAGAAATCATAAGAGAGAACCATTCTGAGATGAAGAATTCAATAACTGAAAAGAAAAAAAATGCCAGAGCAAATCAACAGCAATTTAGATGATATAGAAGAATAAATCAGGGATCTTGAGGAGAGGATATTGGAAATCACTGAATCAGAGTAGCCAGAGGGAAAATAAAAATTTTAATGATAATAATTTGAGGGACCTCTCTAACAATAACAAGCATTCTAATATTCACATTATATAAGTCACAGAAGAAAAAACAGAGAAAAGCAGAGAATTTATATGAGGAAATAATGACAGAAAAATTCCCTAACCTGGGGAAGAAAAAAAGACATCCAGATCATGAAATTAAACAAATTTTCAAGCAATATGAACCCAAAGAAACACACATCAAAACACATTATAATTAAAACAGCAGAAGTTAAATTATTTTTTAAAGGAGCAAGAGAAAAATACTTTTTATGTACATAAGTAAACCCCTATAAGACTACCAGCAAATTTCTTAGCAAAAATTTTGCAGGCCAGAAGGGAGTGGAATAATGTTTTCAAAGTGCTGAAGGAAAATGAGAAAAGAGAATGCTTAAATCAAGAACACACTCTCTGGGAGAGTTATCACTCAGAACTGAAGGTGAGATAAACCAATTTCCAGGTAAGCAAAGACCCAAGGTCTTCATCATTACTAAACCAGCCTGTCGAGAAATGTTAAAGGAACTTGTTTAGGAGAAAAAAGGCCATTGATAATAAATTAGAAAATATATCAAAGAAAAAGATTCACTGCTAAAAGCAAATATATACTAAAGGAAGTAGAATAATGGTTTATAAAGTTAAGATGACTGTCATAGTAACCACAAAGCAAAAGCCTATAACAGACACACAAAAAGTAAAGAAAATCAAACCTAAAGTGAAGAGACTAAAAGGGAAAATAAATAAAGAACCACAAAAATAACCAAGAATAAGATTAACAAAACACAGTAAGTCAAAAATCATTTTAAATGAAATGGGTTAAAGTTTGAATCAAAAGACATAAGATGGCTTAATGGATAAAAAGTAAAACAAAATCCATCTATATGCTTTTCATAGGAGACTCACTTTAGATCTAAAGACACAAGTAAGCTGAAAGCAAAAGGGATGCAAGAAAGCTATTCCAGGCAAATGAAAGCAAAAAGAAAGCTGGGATGGTAATATTTATATTAGATAATATAGACTTTAAAACAAAGATTGTAACACAAAGAAAGGCATCACATAATGATAAAAGGGTTAATCCAACAAGAAGATATAAATATATATAGCATATATATAACATAAATACTTATGTATTCACACCTAGTGCAGCCATATTATAACTGCATTAAGTCAAGTCATATTAGGCAATATCTCATATTATGAATAGAGAAATCATTTTTTCCATTAAATGTATACTTGGTCCACTCATCACTTGAAGTTGCCTAGATCCTTCTGGATTCTACATACCATGCAAGCTATTAACAAGCTCTCTTACCTTTCTCTTACCCAAAGATTAGACAAACTGAATTAGCAAGTTGAGGCTTTGAACTTTGACATCTGAAATTAAATTAAATATTAATATGTTACAAATTACATAGCCTGAGATTTTGTGATTCAACTTCTTTGTGAAACAGGGAAAGAGTAACCTGGGTGTTTAATTTTTTTGCCTTAGCACTCTCATTTGCATCACACTAGTCCAGATTCTAATTTTCTCTAATTGCAAGCTAACCCAATTTAGATCAGTGAAAATCAAGTGTGAAACTTTCTCTTAGACAATTTGAAGTGAACCTCTAGAGTATATAAATGAGTAGGACATCAGCCAAGAGATAATGACCCTACTTCTGCCAAAACAAATAGTAGCCTTTAGAATTAAGCCAGCACAGTAGAAATAGAACATGAATAAGGATTCTCTCGGAAAAGGCAATGGCACCCCACTCCAGTACTCTTGCCTGGAAAATCCCATGGATGGAGGAGCCTGGTAGGTAAGAGTCGGACACGACTTCACTTTCACTTTCATGAATTGGAGAAGGAAATGGCAACCCACTCCAGTGTTCTTGCCTGGAGAATCCCAGGAACGGGGGAGCCTGGTGGGCTGCCATCTCTTGGGTCGCACAGAGTCGGACACGATTGAAGCGACTTAGCAGCAGCAGCAGCAGCAAGGATTCTCTAGAAATGTGTTAAGCCCCTAGGTACAGTTGTATAAACTGATTTAATGCCTTATTTAATTTTTTTCTAGATAACATTGGCCAATAAATTCTGTTTGCTATCTTAACCGATTAAATTTCCTCCACTGGCAACCAAGATTCTACTCTGTGGTTCGTTTCACCCACTAAACTTCCAGAAACTAGAATATGCTATCCCTTTATCTGAACTCTGCTTTCTCTTTATAAATATTACTTCTATAATAAATATATTTTACTTTACAATATTGTATTGGTTTTGCCATACAACATTAATTTATATTTAAAAAAGTAAAAAAAAAAAAGAAACATATTTTAGATCTTGCAAGTACATATATTCATACGTATACAGTTGAAAACTAATAATAAGCATGCTCCTATGGAAATGACATGCAAGTTAAGAATTGGAATCTTATTTAAATCTTGTATTTAACTGTATATTGAAAACTGTGTTCTTGCAGTACTCCTTGGTAGATCTAATCTATGTTTTGTAGATATCAATATTTGGGGATATTTCTTTTTTTTAAATTTAATTTTATTTATTTTATTTATTTATTTTTTACTTTACAGTACTGTATTGGTTTTGCCATACATTGACATGAATCCACCACAGGTGTACATGAGTTCCCAACCCTGAACCCCTCTCCCACCACCCTCCCCATATCATCTTTCTGGGTCATCCCAGTGCACCAGCCCGAAGCATCCTGTATCCTGTATCGAACCTAGACTAGCAATTCGTTTCTTACATGATAGTATACATGTTTCCATGCCGTTCTCCCAAGTCATCCCACCCTCTCCATTTTCAAATAGAGACTTTGTCTTGATATTTTATATGTCAGTTATATCTCAGTTAAAAACTTGGGAGCTTCCCTGGTGGCCTAGTTGTTAAGAATCCACCAGCCAATGTAGAGCACATGGATTCGATTCTTGGTTCAGGAAGATAGCACATGCTGTTAGGCAACAAAGCCCATGCCCCACAACTGTTAAGCTAGTGCTCTAGAGCCTATAATCTGCAATTACTGAGCCCAAGTGCTGAAACTACTGAACCCCATGTGCCTAGAGCCCATAAGAGAAGCCACTAGGATGAGAAGCACATGCGCCACGATAAAGAGTACCTCTTACTCACCACAACATGAGAAAGACTTGCAAGACCAAAAATAACAAAGAAACAAAGTTTTAAAAATTTGAAAAGCAAAAACAATACAATATTGTAGAAATATGATGCTGTGAAAGTGCTGCACTCAATATGCCAGCAAATGTGGAAAACTCAGCAGTGGCCACAGGACTGGAAAAGGTCAGTTTTCATTCCAATCCCAAAGAAAGGCAATGCCAAAGAATGCGCAAACTACCGTACAATTGCACTCATCTCACATGCTAGTAAAGTAGTGCTCAAAATTCTCCAAGCTAGGCATCAGCAATACGTGAACTGTGAACTTCCTGATGTTCAAGCTGGTTTCAGAAAAGACAGAGGAACCAGAGATCAAATTGCCAACATCTGCTGGATCATGGAAAAAGCAAGAGAGTTACAGAAAAACATCTATTTCTGCTTTATTGACTATGCCAATGCCTTTGACTGTGTGGATCACAATAAACTGTGGAAAATTCTGAAAGAGGTAGGAATACCAGACCACCTGACCTGCCTCTTGAGAAACCTATATGCAGGTCAGGAAGCAACAGTTAGAACTGGACATTGAACAACAGACTGGTTCCAAATAGGAAAAAGGAGTATGTCAAGACTATATATTGTCACCTGCCAGGGTCCAGCCACGGTGGATCCAGGGAATTTGAAGTGGGGACGGCGTTGGCGAGGAAAAACTATTTATTTAGAGATATAAGATTACATTTAGGAAGAAATAGTATAGTAGGAAATTTAGACGGAGAAAAGAGGCTGAATAACTTGGTTTATGTGGAAAGCCAATAAAGTTCCAGACAAGGAACTTGCACCATCTATGTTAGGCCACCAGTGTCCGTTTGAATATCAGAGAGTGCCCCGCCAACTTGGGCTCTCTCTCTTACAGATCTTAGGAGCCAGGACAAGTAAGTAGACATGGTGAGCCTCCATGTTCCAAGGGATCAGCCTGAAAAGGAGAGGGAGGGAGTAAGAGAAAGAATAGACACGGGGGAGGCCAGGCTTGTGCAAAAACCCCTCCAACTTTATTGTTCAAAAGGTGTTTAGGTACCCTAAATTTTACATAATATAAGGTACAGAGTCACGCAGAGGCAGCAGTCCTGACCCTTTCTGTATATCTTTTTGTATACAAAAGGTCTCAAGTGATTTACATTATCCTCTGGCCAAGGGGCTTGCTAGCACTTTTTGGCTCTCTTTCTTAATCAATGTTAATCTTATTTCCCCTGAAGTGTTTTTCTTTAATCTGCACCTCCTTAAAGCACTAAAGTTACATCTCTATAGAACAAAGGCGCAGTGGGTTATAACAAGTTCAGTTGAGTCGCTCAGTCGTGTCCGACTCTTTGCGACCCCAAGAATCGCAGCACACCAGGCCTCCCTGTTCATTACCATCTCTCTGAGTTCACTCAGACTCACATCCATCGAGTCAGTGATGCCATCCAGCCATCTCGTTCTCGGTTGTCCCCTTCTCCTCCTGTCCCCAACCCCTCTCAGCATCAGAGTCTTTTCCAATGAGTCAACTCTTCGCATGAGGTGGCCAAAGTACTGGAGCTTCAGCTTTAGCATCATTCCTTCCAAAGAAATCCCATGGCTGATCTCCTTCAGAATGGACTGGTTGGATCTCCTTGCAGTACAAGGGACTCTCAAGAGTCTTCACCAACACCACAGTTCAAAAGCATCAATTCTTCAGCGCTCAGCCTTCTTCAGAGTCCAACTCTCACATCCATACATGTATATTAATGCATATATATGGGAAAGATGGCAATGATGACCATATATGCAAGACAGCAAAAGAGACACATAAGAACAGACTTTTGGACTCTGTGGGAGAAGGCCAGTGTGGGATGACTTGAGAGACTAGCATTGATACATGTATATTATGATAGGTGAAATANGGAAAAACCATAGCCTTGACTAGACGGACCTTAGTCGGCAAAGTAATGTCTCTGCTTTTGAAAATGCTATCTAGGTTGGACATAACTTTTCTTCCAAACAGTAAGCGTGTTCTAATTTCATGGCTGCAGTCACCATCAGCAGTGATTTTGGAGCCCCAAAAAATAAAGTCTGACACTGTTTCCACTGTTTCCCCATCTATTTCCCATGAAGTGATGGGACCAGATGCCATGATCTTCGTTTTCTGAATGTTGAGCTTTAAGCCAACTTTTTCGCTCTCCTCTTTCACTTTCTTCAAGAGGCTTTTTAGCTCCTCTTCACTTTCTGCCATAAGGGTGGTGTCATCTGCATATCTGAGGTGATTGATATTTCTCCCAGCAATCTTGATTCCAGCTTGTGTTTCTTCCAGTCCAGCATCATGAGAAACACTGGGCTGGAAGAAACACAAGCTGGAATCAAGATTGCCCAGGAGAAATATCAACAACCTCAGATATGCCGATGACACCACCCTTATGGCAGAAAGTGAAGAAGAACTAAAGAGCTTCTTGATGAAGTGAAAGTGGAGAGTGAAAAACTGGGCTTAAAGCTCAACATTCAGAAAACGAAGATCATGGCATCTGGTCCCATCACTTCATGGGAAATAGATTGGGAAACAGTGGAAACAGTGTCAGACTTTATTTTATTGAGATCCAAAATCACTGCAGATGGTGACTGCAGCCATGAAACTGAAAGACACTTACTTCTTGGAAGAAAAGTTATGACCAACCTAGACATCATATTCAAAAGCAGAGACATTACTTTGCTTATATCTCCTATATTGTCAGGTGTGTTCTTTACCTCTAGTACCACCTGAGAAGCCTACAAATAAACCCACTTTTTTTTCTAACAAAAATTTTCCTCTTTGTTTAGTCTTTATTAATTATGAAATGACTTATATTTTCTATTTCTTTCTTCCACTACAGTTCAATTTTTTTTAACCTGAGTTGTTCCTAAATTTTTCTCACTATTCTTTATCTTTTTTAGTCTATGTAATTAGTAATTCTTTCTCATTTTTTTGTGTTTATGAGTGTGGATACATACCTTCTCTTCCCACCCCTCTTCTTTCCTTAGTTTTTCCAAAGGTTTGTCAATAAATTAGTCATTCAAATGTAACTTTAATTTTATTCATCTATTCCTCTTCACTATATGTTGATTTTTATTTAATTAAATTAGAATTTATCATTTTATTTCTCTTTGAATTTTAAACATTTATTTTAGGTCAAATTGCCTCATTAATTTTCATCATTTTTTTAAGATATATACATTTAGGTCTTTAAATGTTCTAGAGTTATGAGCAAAAATTGACATATAATAAAATTCACCCATGTTAAAGTATGGTTCTGCATTTAAACAAATCAACAGAGTTATATCACAATGATCACAATGAAAATTTTGAATAATCACCCCTCACATATTTCTTCAGACATTCTAGGGTAAAAATAACATACACTCAGTCCTTTGCAAACACAAACTGTCCACCACCACTATAGTTTAATATTTTATACACTTTCACATAAACAGAATTAAATTTTGAGTCTGGTTTATTTCATAAAGCATAAAGATATGATATTCATCCATGTTCAGCACTGTAGTTTTATAAAGAGTCTTGCAATTAGGTAATGTGAGTATTTCAATGATTTTCTAATTGTTTTTGCCAAAGTTGTAATTATATTAATTTTGAAATTTTAAATAAATTTTAGAATCATGTGATCTATTTCCATTAATTAAAATATTTTGGCACTTTGAGGTTGCTTTCAAAAAATATATATATTTGGGAGAACTGATTTCATAACAATATTGATTTATCCAAGTCATGAGCCTGATTTACCTCTCCATTTATTTATTGGTTCTTTGATTATGTTCAACAGTATTTTTTAGTTATTAGAATAGTGAACTTGTATATATTTTGCCAAACTTATGCTTACATACACGACTGAGCGACTGAACTGAACTGAACTGATGGCTTAACTATTATGGATATTTCAACTAAATGAAATAGGAAATCCAGAAATGAAAGTATTCTTAAAGGTGGAAAAGAAAATGGGTTAAACTATGTCTAATTTAGAAATTCTAAGAAAATATTATCATAGATACAGTACTCTACTTGTTCTTGGTTAGATTTTTTTGAAGGTTAAAAATTAGAGGCAATGAAGAAACTTTGATTCCACTTCCCAATTCTTTTTTGCTTATTTGAATACGAAGGAAGAAGATTTAACTGTTCACAACAAGGTATGTTTATCTTGAAATATTATTTGAGTAAAATTATCTTTATAGCAGAATCCATAGAAAAATATATCGTGTACTATGAGAAAACAAGTAATCATGGGTGCTCAGTGAAAAATTTACTAAACTGACTGAGAATATATTTATAATAACTTGCATACATAGGTGGCCAAAGGGGATATCTGTATTTTCACTCAATTTCCATCAACATGCACAGAGTAACAGTACATGGTACCAACGTTACTTTGATTGATCACTGAGGAATGCTTTCTTATCTCTCCTTGCTATTCTTTGGAACTCTGCATTCAAATAGTTGTATTTTTCTTTTTCTCCTTTTCCTTTTGTTTCTCTTCTTTTTACAGCTATTTGTAAGGCCTCCTCAGACAGTCTTTTTGTATTTTCCTTTTCTTTTTCTGGGGATGGTTTTGATCCCTGTCTGCTGTAGAATGTTATGAACCTCTGTCCCTGTCTCTTATACACATCTTTTATCATTTTATTTCTCTTTGAATTTTAAACATTTATTTTAGGTCAAATTGCCTCATTAATTTTCATCATTTTTTTAAGATATATACATTTAGGTCTTTTTGAATATCTTTCTTAGTATACCCCAAAATTTTGCTTTACAATATTTAGTTATATTCCAAATATTTTGATCTGTAGTAGTTTAATCACCATCCAGTTATGAATGTTTTCTAATATCTGCTATTATATTATATGCAGGTATGTATGTGTATATATATACACACATGTGTGTACTATAATATGTATCTATATATACAGATATATGGTCTTACTAGGTGGTACTAATAATAAAGAACCCACCTGCCAGTGCAGGAGACTTAAAAAATGCAGTTTTGATCCCTGGTCCAGGACAATACCCTGGAGGAGGGCATGGCAACCCACTCCAGTATTCTTGACTGGAGAATCTCATGGGCAGAGGAACCTAGTAGGCTACAGTACATAGAGTTGCAAAGAGTCAAACTCAACTGAAGATACTTGGCATCTTCGTGTGAAGATACACACATATGTGTGTGTATGTGTGTGTGTGTATACATGGTGATTGTGGTTCAGTAGCTAAGGCATGTCCAACTCTGGAGATCCCATGGACTGTAGACCACCAGGCTCCTCTGTCCATGGGATTTCCTTGGCAAGAATACCCAAATGGGTTGCCATTTCCTTCATATATATATATATACCCCCCCAAAGCCATTTTAATGGAAAATATTAATTATCAAGCACATGGAGATTTTTATGCTAAACGTTTTCATTTCTAGTGTAGTGCATTGCAATTGGAATACAGACTGGGGTCATCCATGCTTCTGTCCCTGTACACACTCAATTTTATAAATGTTCTTGTGTTTGGAAGATTAAATTCTGCATTCTCTGAGCTCATTGTTCTTTACATAGATATCTAGTTAAGTTTTCAAATTTGCTAAAATCTTCTATAACCCTTATTTAACATTAGCCAACTTTTTCTATCAATTACCAAGAAAAGTGTCTTAAAGTTAAATACCCAGTACGTTGTGTTTTGTCTTCTATGCCTTGAGGGTAAATTATTATAGCAATGCTATTTTAGAACAATTATATAGTCATGGCTATTGCATTTTTATCAATGGAGTGATTATTGTTTTGTCTACTAGTTATATTAGCCTTAAGTTCTAGGTTTTATATTATTTATGTTGCTGTACCAGCTCTTTTGATTTGAATTTGGTAAGTAATTTATTTTTAATTTTTGCAGTCAACCATTGAACTAACTTATGGTCCACCTGTGTCTCTTATACTTAGAAGAAATTGGATTGAATATCTAATACATGAAGACACTTTTACCCCTGAGGAATCTAATAAATTTTGCTAATAAAAAATAATTCTATATATGGGCCTGTTTTTCATTTACTATTCCATCTATTTTATGTTTTTTTTCCTTAGATTTTTGTTTCCACTCGAATTAGTTATTCATTCTTTCTGCTTTTATTCCTCTCCTAGTCTGAATCTTATACTCTTTGTTTCTATACTTTATCCTATGTTCTTAACATTATAAATGGCACATGCTATGCCAGTCTAAATTTGATCAGTTGATTTTTAGTTGCCCCCTAACAATGGTAATATTTCAGAATTCAACTTCATTATTTCACATTAATAATTACATGTAAATATGTATGCATTTTAATTTCTATTTAAACTTCATCAATGACTATAATTATTATATACAGTTAACATAAATTTATTTTACATATATATATATTCAATACATTTTATATTATCTTTTTTTCTTTCTTGGTACTAAAATCTTCCATTAACACAACATTTAACTTTTTCTTGAGAGAATACCTGCAGGTTGCATGCATGTCAATTTTTGTTAGAGAATGTCTTTATATCACTTTAATATGAAAGTTGCTTTCACTGGTTATAATGATCTAGGCTGACAGTTATTATCTCTCAGCACATTGAGTTATCATATTTCTGTCTTTTGCCATCCATTGTGACAGAAAAGAAGTCATCTGTCAAGCTGTTACCACTTTTAATGTAAGCTTTTAGATCTGGCAGCTTCTAAAATCTATGTCTCATCTTTAATTTCCTTCATTATCATTACAGTAGAAATTTCATTTCCTTTATCATGCTTGTAAATTTTGTGAATCTTTGGATTTCTTAACTTTTTCATAAGTTCTTTCATGTATGTCTCCTCAGTTCTAGATAGTCTCAGAGTTATATTTATCCTATATTTACTTTGGTATACTCTTCTTCTAAAATCAGGGAAAAGAATGGATTTAGGTATGCAGATTATATCATGCAAAATGCTGGGCTGGATGAAGCACAAACAGGAATCAAGATTGCCAGGAGAAATATCAATAACCTCATATACACAGATGACACCAACTTAATGGCAGAAAGTGAAGAACTAAAGAGACTCTTGATGAAAGTGAAAGAGGAGAGTGAAAAAGTTGGTTTAATTCTCAACATTCAGAAAATGAAGAACATGGCATCTGGTCCCATCACTTCATGGCAAATAGATGGAGAAAGAATGGAAACAGTGGCAGATTTTATTTTCTTGGGCTCCAAAATCACTGCAGATGGTGAATGCAACCATGAAATTAAAAGACACTTGCTCCTTGGAAGAAAAGCTAAGACCAATCTCGACATCATATTTAAAAGGAGAGGCTTTACTTTACCAAAAAAAGATCCATAATAAGTCAAAGCTATGGTTTTTCCAATAGTAATGTATGGATGTGATAGTTGAACAATTAAAAAAAAAAAAAAAGAAAGAAAGAAAGCAGAGCACTGTAGAACTGATGCTTTTGAACTGTGACGTTGGAAAAGACTCTTGAGAGTCACTTGGACTGCAGGGAAATCCAACAAGTCAATCCTAAAGGAAATCAGTCCTGAGTATTCATTGGAAGAACTGATGTTGAAGCTGAAACTCCAATATACTTGCCACCTGATGCAAAGAACTGACTCATTGAAAAAGACCCTGATGCTGGGAAAAATGCTGAGGAGAAGGGGACGACAGAAGATGAAATGGTTGGATGGCATCACAGACGCAATGGACATAAGTTTGAGTTGTTGATGGACAGAGAGGCCTGGCATACTGCAGTCCATGGCATCGCACAGAGTTGGCCATAACTGAACTGAATGTAATCTGCAATTCTAGTGAAAATGAAAGTCTTCCTCACTACTTTCTTTGTAACACTTGTTATCTGATTGGTTTCTAAAGGAAATTATTATAATCTAGGTAACTTGAGTAGAGAGAACACTGATTATATATCTCTGTGTTACTTATAGTCTTGATGATGATAAAATGATATTCAGTGACTATTTTTAACACAATTCATAATTTTCTCTATACACAACTGACAATAGAAGCCAATATCAAAGCAGACCAATTCCTTTGTCAGTGATTTACATGAGGTTGAGACAGTGCTTTGAAAAATTTTCATGCTTTTTTATCTCTGATTTATTAAGATATTTTGTTGTGGTATATATTATTGAGAAATGCTATAGTCTAGAGACATTATAAAGTAAGAACTCTAAAATACTTGAAGGATATGCCCCTTAATGTGGATAAATAAAGTGAGACAGACACTTGAGGTAAATATATATTTCTCTTTTTTAACCTACATTATGGGATTTCTTTGGAAGGAATAATGCTAAGGCTGAAACTCCAGTACTTTGGCCACCTCATGCGAGGAGTTGACTCATTCGAGGGGACTCTGATGCTGGGAGGGATTGGGGGCAGGAGGAGAAGGGGACGACCGAGGATGAGATGGCTGGATGGCATCACTGACTCGATGGATGTGAGTCTGAGTGAACTCCGAGAGATGGTAATGAACAGGGAGGCCTGGCGTGCTGCAATTCATGGGGTCGCAAAGAGTCGGACACGACTGAGCGACTGAACTGAACTGAACTGATGGCTTAACTATTATGGATATTTCAACTAAATGAAATAGGAAATCCAGAAATGAAAGTATTCTTAAAGGTGGAAAAGAAAATGGGTTAAACTATGTCTAATTTAGAAATTCTAAGAAAATATTATCATAGATACAGTACTCTACTTGTTCTTGGTTAGATTTTTTTGAAGGTTAAAAATTAGAGGCAATGAAGAAACTTTGATTCCACTTCCCAATTCTTTTTTGCTTATTTGAATACGAAGGAAGAAGATTTAACTGTTCACAACAAGGTATGTTTATCTTGAAATATTATTTGAGTAAAATTATCTTTATAGCAGAATCCATAGAAAAATATATCGTGTACTATGAGAAAACAAGTAATCATGGGTGCTCAGTGAAAAATTTACTAAACTGACTGAGAATATATTTATAATAACTTGCATACATAGGTGGCCAAAGGGGATATCTGTATTTTCACTCAATTTCCATCAACATGCACAGAGTAACAGTACATGGTACCAACGTTACTTTGATTGATCACTGAGGAATGCTTTCTTATCTCTCCTTGCTATTCTTTGGAACTCTGCATTCAAATAGTTGTATTTTTCTTTTTCTCCTTTTCCTTTTGTTTCTCTTCTTTTTACAGCTATTTGTAAGGCCTCCTCAGACAGTCTTTTTGTATTTTCCTTTTCTTTTTCTGGGGATGGTTTTGATCCCTGTCTGCTGTAGAATGTTATGAACCTCTGTCCCTGTCTCTTATACACATCTTTTATCATTTTATTTCTCTTTGAATTTTAAACATTTATTTTAGGTCAAATTGCCTCATTAATTTTCATCATTTTTTTAAGATATATACATTTAGGTCTTTTTGAATATCTTTCTTAGTATACCCCAAAATTTTGCTTTACAATATTTAGTTATATTCCAAATATTTTGATCTGTAGTAGTTTAATCACCATCCAGTTATGAATGTTTTCTAATATCTGCTATTATATTATATGCAGGTATGTATGTGTATATATATACACACATGTGTGTACTATAATATGTATCTATATATACAGATATATGGTCTTACTAGGTGGTACTAATAATAAAGAACCCACCTGCCAGTGCAGGAGACTTAAAAAATGCAGTTTTGATCCCTGGTCCAGGACAATACCCTGGAGGAGGGCATGGCAACCCACTCCAGTATTCTTGACTGGAGAATCTCATGGGCAGAGGAACCTAGTAGGCTACAGTACATAGAGTTGCAAAGAGTCAAACTCAACTGAAGATACTTGGCATCTTCGTGTGAAGATACACACATATGTGTGTGTATGTGTGTGTGTGTATACATGGTGATTGTGGTTCAGTAGCTAAGGCATGTCCAACTCTGGAGATCCCATGGACTGTAGACCACCAGGCTCCTCTGTCCATGGGATTTCCTTGGCAAGAATACCCAAATGGGTTGCCATTTCCTTCATATATATATATATACCCCCCCAAAGCCATTTTAATGGAAAATATTAATTATCAAGCACATGGAGATTTTTATGCTAAACGTTTTCATTTCTAGTGTAGTGCATTGCAATTGGAATACAGACTGGGGTCATCCATGCTTCTGTCCCTGTACACACTCAATTTTATAAATGTTCTTGTGTTTGGAAGATTAAATTCTGCATTCTCTGAGCTCATTGTTCTTTACATAGATATCTAGTTAAGTTTTCAAATTTGCTAAAATCTTCTATAACCCTTATTTAACATTAGCCAACTTTTTCTATCAATTACCAAGAAAAGTGTCTTAAAGTTAAATACCCAGTACGTTGTGTTTTGTCTTCTATGCCTTGAGGGTAAATTATTATAGCAATGCTATTTTAGAACAATTATATAGTCATGGCTATTGCATTTTTATCAATGGAGTGATTATTGTTTTGTCTACTAGTTATATTAGCCTTAAGTTCTAGGTTTTATATTATTTATGTTGCTGTACCAGCTCTTTTGATTTGAATTTGGTAAGTAATTTATTTTTAATTTTTGCAGTCAACCATTGAACTAACTTATGGTCCACCTGTGTCTCTTATACTTAGAAGAAATTGGATTGAATATCTAATACATGAAGACACTTTTACCCCTGAGGAATCTAATAAATTTTGCTAATAAAAAATAATTCTATATATGGGCCTGTTTTTCATTTACTATTCCATCTATTTTATGTTTTTTTTCCTTAGATTTTTTGCTTCATTCTGTACTCTGAGGCCAAATTTGCCTGTTACTCCAGGTGTTTGTTGACTTCCTACTTTTGCATTCCAGTCCCCTATAATGAAAAGGACATCTTTTTTGTGTGTTAGTTCTAGAAGGTCTTGTAGGTCTTCTTGCTACTGCTACTGCTACTGCTGCTAAGTCGCTTCCTGTCTCTTATACACATCTCAATGGTAATATTTCAGAATTCAACTTCATTATTTCACATTAATAATTACATGTAAATATGTATGCATTTTAATTTCTATTTAAACTTCATCAATGACTATAATTATTATATACAGTTAACATAAATTTATTTTACATATATATATATTCAATACATTTTATATTATCTTTTTTTCTTTCTTGGTACTAAAATCTTCCATTAACACAACATTTAACTTTTTCTTGAGAGAATACCTGCAGGTTGCATGCATGTCAATTTTTGTTAGAGAATGTCTTTATATCACTTTAATATGAAAGTTGCTTTCACTGGTTATAATGATCTAGGCTGACAGTTATTATCTCTCAGCACATTGAGTTATCATATTTCTGTCTTTTGCCATCCATTGTGACAGAAAAGAAGTCATCTGTCAAGCTGTTACCACTTTTAATGTAAGCTTTTAGATCTGGCAGCTTCTAAAATCTATGTCTCATCTTTAATTTCCTTCATTATCATTACAGTAGAAATTTCATTTCCTTTATCATGCTTGTAAATTTTGTGAATCTTTGGATTTCTTAACTTTTTCATAAGTTCTTTCATGTATGTCTCCTCAGTTCTAGATAGTCTCAGAGTTATATTTATCCTATATTTACTTTGGTATACTCTTCTTCTAAAATCAGGGAAAAGAATGGATTTAGGTATGCAGATTATATCATGCAAAATGCTGGGCTGGATGAAGCACAAACAGGAATCAAGATTGCCAGGAGAAATATCAATAACCTCATATACACAGATGACACCAACTTAATGGCAGAAAGTGAAGAACTAAAGAGACTCTTGATGAAAGTGAAAGAGGAGAGTGAAAAAGTTGGTTTAATTCTCAACATTCAGAAAATGAAGAACATGGCATCTGGTCCCATCACTTCATGGCAAATAGATGGAGAAAGAATGGAAACAGTGGCAGATTTTATTTTCTTGGGCTCCAAAATCACTGCAGATGGTGAATGCAACCATGAAATTAAAAGACACTTGCTCCTTGGAAGAAAAGCTAAGACCAATCTCGACATCATATTTAAAAGGAGAGGCTTTACTTTACCAAAAAAAGATCCATAATAAGTCAAAGCTATGGTTTTTCCAATAGTAATGTATGGATGTGATAGTTGAACAATTAAAAAAAAAAAAAAAGAAAGAAAGAAAGCAGAGCACTGTAGAACTGATGCTTTTGAACTGTGACGTTGGAAAAGACTCTTGAGAGTCACTTGGACTGCAGGGAAATCCAACAAGTCAATCCTAAAGGAAATCAGTCCTGAGTATTCATTGGAAGAACTGATGTTGAAGCTGAAACTCCAATATACTTGCCACCTGATGCAAAGAACTGACTCATTGAAAAAGACCCTGATGCTGGGAAAAATGCTGAGGAGAAGGGGACGACAGAAGATGAAATGGTTGGATGGCATCACAGACGCAATGGACATAAGTTTGAGTTGTTGATGGACAGAGAGGCCTGGCATACTGCAGTCCATGGCATCGCACAGAGTTGGCCATAACTGAACTGAATGTAATCTGCAATTCTAGTGAAAATGAAAGTCTTCCTCACTACTTTCTTTGTAACACTTGTTATCTGATTGGTTTCTAAAGGAAATTATTATAATCTAGGTAACTTGAGTAGAGAGAACACTGATTATATATCTCTGTGTTACTTATAGTCTTGATGATGATAAAATGATATTCAGTGACTATTTTTAACACAATTCATAATTTTCTCTATACACAACTGACAATAGAAGCCAATATCAAAGCAGACCAATTCCTTTGTCAGTGATTTACATGAGGTTGAGACAGTGCTTTGAAAAATTTTCATGCTTTTTTATCTCTGATTTATTAAGATATTTTGTTGTGGTATATATTATTGAGAAATGCTATAGTCTAGAGACATTATAAAGTAAGAACTCTAAAATACTTGAAGGATATGCCCCTTAATGTGGATAAATAAAGTGAGACAGACACTTGAGGTAAATATATATTTCTCTTTTTTAACCTACATTATGGGATTTCTTTGGAAGGAATAATGCTAAGGCTGAAACTCCAGTACTTTGGCCACCTCATGCGAGGAGTTGACTCATTCGAGGGGACTCTGATGCTGGGAGGGATTGGGGGCAGGAGGAGAAGGGGACGACCGAGGATGAGATGGCTGGATGGCATCACTGACTCGATGGATGTGAGTCTGAGTGAACTCCGAGAGATGGTAATGAACAGGGAGGCCTGGCGTGCTGCAATTCATGGGGTCGCAAAGAGTCGGACACGACTGAGCGACTGAACTGAACTGAACTGATGGCTTAACTATTATGGATATTTCAACTAAATGAAATAGGAAATCCAGAAATGAAAGTATTCTTAAAGGTGGAAAAGAAAATGGGTTAAACTATGTCTAATTTAGAAATTCTAAGAAAATATTATCATAGATACAGTACTCTACTTGTTCTTGGTTAGATTTTTTTGAAGGTTAAAAATTAGAGGCAATGAAGAAACTTTGATTCCACTTCCCAATTCTTTTTTGCTTATTTGAATACGAAGGAAGAAGATTTAACTGTTCACAACAAGGTATGTTTATCTTGAAATATTATTTGAGTAAAATTATCTTTATAGCAGAATCCATAGAAAAATATATCGTGTACTATGAGAAAACAAGTAATCATGGGTGCTCAGTGAAAAATTTACTAAACTGACTGAGAATATATTTATAATAACTTGCATACATAGGTGGCCAAAGGGGATATCTGTATTTTCACTCAATTTCCATCAACATGCACAGAGTAACAGTACATGGTACCAACGTTACTTTGATTGATCACTGAGGAATGCTTTCTTATCTCTCCTTGCTATTCTTTGGAACTCTGCATTCAAATAGTTGTATTTTTCTTTTTCTCCTTTTCCTTTTGTTTCTCTTCTTTTTACAGCTATTTGTAAGGCCTCCTCAGACAGTCTTTTTGTATTTTCCTTTTCTTTTTCTGGGGATGGTTTTGATCCCTGTCTGCTGTAGAATGTTATGAACCTCTGTCCATAGTTCATCAGGCACTCTGTCTATCAGATCTAATCCCTTGCCTCTGTTTCTCACTTCCACTGAATAATCATAAGGGATTTGATTTAGATCATACCTGAATGGTCTACATTCTTCATTCCCTACATTCTATATTCCTTACATTCTTCAATTTAAGTATGAATTCGGCAATAAGAAGTTCATGATCTGAGCCACATTCAGCTCCCTGTCTTGTTTTGCTGACTATATAGAACTTCTCCATCTTTGTCTGCAAATAATATAATCAAATTGATTTTGGTGTTGGCCATCTGGTTATGTGTAGAGTTCATGTGTAGAGTCTTCTCTTGTGTTGTTGGAAGAGGGTGTTTTCTATGACCAGTGTATTCTTTTGGCAAAACTCTATTAGCCTTTGTCCTGCTTCATTCTGTACTCTGAGGCCAAATTTGCCTGTTACTCCAGGTGTTTGTTGACTTCCTACTTTTGCATTCCAGTCCCCTATAATGAAAAGGACATCTTTTTTGTGTGTTAGTTCTAGAAGGTCTTGTAGGTCTTCTTGCTACTGCTACTGCTACTGCTGCTAAGTCGCTTCAGTCGTGTCCAACTCTGTGCGACCCCATAGACGGCAGCCCACCAGGCTCCCCCATCCCTGGGATTCTCCAGGCAAGAACACTGGAGTGGGTTGCCATTTCCTTCTCCAATGAATGAAAGTGAAAAGGGAAAGGGAAGTCGCTCAGTCGTGTCCGACTCTTAGCGACCCCATGGACTGCAGCCTACCAGGCTCCTCTGTCCATGGGATTTTCCAGGCAAGAGTACTGGAGTGGGGTGCCATTGCCTTCTCCGAAGGTCTTCTTAAAACTATTCAACTTCAGCTTCTTCAACATTAATGGTCGGGGCACAGACTTGGATTAATGTGATATTGAATGGTTTGCCTTGGAAATGAACAGAGATTATTCTGTCATTTTTGAGATTGCATCCAAGTACTGCATTTCAGACTCTTTTGTTAATTACGATGGCTACTCCATTTCTTCTAAGGAATTCTTGCCCACAATAGTAGATATAATGGTCAAATGAATTAAATTCACCCATCCAGTCCATTTTAGTTTGCTGATTCCTAAATCATTGATATTCACTTTTGCCATCTCCTTTTTGACCACTTGGAATTTGCTTTGATTCATGGACCTAACATTCCAGGTTCCTATGCAATATTGCTCTTTACAGCATTGGATATTGCTTCTACCACCAGTCACATCCACAACTGGGAGTTGTTTCTGCCTTGGCTCCATCTCTTCAATCTTTCTGGAATTATTTCTCCATTGATCTACAGTAGCATATTGGGCACCTACCAACCTGGGAAGTTCATTTTTCAGTGTCCTATCTTTTTCACCTTTTCATACTGTTCATGGTGTTCTCAAGGCAAGAATATTGAAGTGGTTTGCCATTCCCTTCTACTCAACATTCAGAAAACAAAGATCATGGCATCTGGTCCAATCACTTCATGGAAAATTGATGGGGAAACAATCAAAATAGTGACAGACTTTATTTTTTTGGCTCCAAAATCACTGTAGATGGTGACTGCCACCATGAAATTAAAAGGTGCTTACTCCTTTGTGCAATGGCACCCCAATCCAGTACTCTTGCCTGGAAAATTCCATGGACAGAGGAGCCTGGTAGACTGCAGTCCATGGGGTCATTAAGAGTTGGACACGACTAAACGACTTCCCTTTTACTTTTCACTTTCACACATTGGAGAAGGAAATGGCAACCCACTCCAGTGTTCTTGCCTGGAGAATCCCAGGGATGGGGAAGCCTGGTGGGGGCTGCCATCTATGGGGTTGCACAGAGTCAGATATGACTGAAGCGACTTAGTAGCAGCAGCACCAACTCCTTTGCAGAAAAGTTATGACCAACTTATATAGCATATTAAAAAGCAGAAACATTGCTTTGCCAACTAAGGTCTAGTCAAAACTATGGTTTTTCCAATAGTCATGTGTGGATGTGAGAGTTGGACTATAAAGAAATTTGAATGCCGAAGAAATGATACTTTTGAACTGTGGTGTTGGAGAAGACTCTTGAGAGTCCGTCCCTTGGACTGCGAGGAGATCGAACCTGTTCATCCTAAAGGAAATCAGTCCTGAATATTCATTGGAAGGACTGATGCTAAAGCTGAAATTCCAATACTTTGGCCACATGATGGGAAGAACTGACTCATTTGAAAAGACCCTGATTCTGGGAAAGACTGAAGGCAGGAGGAGAAGGGGACAACAGAGGATGAGATTGTTGGATGGCATCACCAACTCAATGGACATGAGTTTGAATAACCTCTGGGAGTTCATGATGGACAGGGAGCCCTGGAGTGCTGTAGTTCATTGGGTTGCAAAGTTAGACACGACTGAGCGACTGAACTGAACTGTACTGAGGAAAGGAGAATGGGCAGCTAGTTCTCCAAAAGCCTGAACTCCCTGGTGACTTCAAGGAAAGGATCACTAGGATTATGGATTGCAGGGTTCTTGATAGGCTAATGGATATCTTTCTAATTGATTTGTAATGAGGTAACAGGGTGATGTTTTGCCAGTCAACATCAACAAACTTCTGGTCCCAGCTAGTCTAGTGTGTTCAAGTTGTGATCAGCAGTGTTCATCTGGTGAGGTTCTGATTTTGGTAAAAGCAACTTAGGAATGTGTGTCAGCCATTTGAATCTATTACTTTCAAAGAACAAGGAGTTCAGTGACTCTGCTTTGTGGCTGACATAGTCTAAATTGTTTCCAGTTTCATGGCTTAACAGCTATTTTTTGTTTCTGCATTTTCACATATCCTAATACTAATCATTAACTCGAGCTAGCCATTTGAAATTCAGGAGAGGTCAGGGGAATAAAGCAGAAGTCTTTTACTTCAAAAAATGGGGACATAGGAGCTTGTATACCATTTCAATAGTAGCTTACAATAAAGTGAATTTGTCAATGTGGGAGTAGAAAAAGTAGAAATATAACTAGTTTTTTAATAGACTGATCTACTTAGAAATTGGGGCTTCTCTGGTGGCTCAGAGAGTAAAGAATACACCTGCAATGCAGGGGACCTGGCTTTGATCCTTGGGTCGGGAAAATCCCCCGGAGAAAAGAATGACAATCCATTCTTTGCTTGTCTGAATCTTTGCAACCCGATGGACTGTAGCCCACCAGGCTCCTCTGTCCATGGAGTTCTCCAGGCAAGAATACTGGAGTGGGTTGCCATTTCCTTCTCCAGGGGATCTTCCAAACCCAGTGATTGAACCTGGGTCTCCCACATGCAGGCAGATTCTTTACCAACTGAACCACTATGGAAGATCATAAACTTATTTTATTTTATTTATTTATTCATTTATTTTAATTTGAATTTATAAATTATATTTTAAGATTTTTATGGAAGGTATAGTTGCTTCAGTTTCCCAGGTGGCTCAGTGGTAAAGACTATGCCTGCAGTGAAGGAGAACTAGGCTTGATTCCTCGATCTAGAAGACCCTTTGGAGAAGGACATGACAACGTGTTCCAGTATTCTTGCCTGGGAAATCCCATGAACAGAGTAGCATGATGGGCTGCAATCCATGGGATCTCAGAGAGTTGGACGTGACTGAGCAATTAAGCATGTTGCTTTACATGTTGTGTTAGTTTCTACTGTACAGCAAAGTGAATCATATATATATATATGCTTTACTGTATTCCCTTCTCATTTAGGTTAACACAGAATATTAAGTAGAGTTCCCTCTGCTATAAAATAGGTTCTCCTTGATATTTTTATGGCACAACTTAGTTAAGTATATTTGGTTGATTTTTATGTTTATTTTATTTTTTTATTATTTGAGAAAAAAATGTTGTGAGCTTCCCTCTTACTCAAGAGTTGGCTACATTTTATCATTTTTTAATATTTTAATTTCAAAATTAATGCAAAAGTAGAAGTGATATTGGGATGTATTTTGTAATGAAATAAGAAGTTCTGGAAATTTGATAATTTCTACCATTAATAAAAGATGAAATAATTTCGTTTTAGGAAGGCACAAATATTTGGAGTGAGCAACTGATATTATTAA
>SJYT01064299.1:62828-96731 GCA_006410635.1 Cephalophus harveyi | reverse complement strand
TACTTAAAAATTAAAAAAATATATTATCAAAGTTAAAACTTATACTCATCAAAAAAAATTAATTAATGAATAATTAGGCAACAAACAAGGGGAACATATTTTTAAGTCATAGATCTGAAAAGAGATGATAATTTTTATATATAATTTCTATGAATTAAGAAAGTTATGAGAAAGTTGCTAGTGAGGACTCATGCTCAACATTTTTAATAATTAGAGAAATAAAAATTAGAGCCACATGAGATATCACTTGTCCATCAAAATGGTTCATGTGAATATTCAGTTCAGTTCAGTTCAGTTCAGTTGCTCAAGTGTCTGACTCTTTGCGACTTCATCAATCACAGCACGCCAGGCCTCCCTGTCCATCACCAACACCCGGAGTTCACCCAAGCTCATGTGCCTCAAGTCGGTGATGCCATCAAGACATCTCATCCTCTGTTGTCCCCTTCTCCTCTGCCCCCAATCCTTCCCAGCATCAAGGACTTTTCAGTGAGTTAACTCTTCACATGAGGTAGCCAAAGTATTGGAGTTTCAACCTCAGCATCTGTCCTTCCAATGAACACCCAGGACTGGTCTCATTTAGGATGGATTAGTTGGATCTCCTTGCAGTCCAAGGGACTCTCAAGAGTCTTTTCCAACACCACAGTTCAAAAGCATCAATTCTTTGGCACTCAGCTTTCTTCACAGTCCAACTCTTACATCCATACATGACCAATGGAAAAACCATAGCCTTGACTAAACCGATCTTTGCTTTTTAATATGCTATCTAGATTGGTCATAACTTTTATTCCAAAGAGTAAGCATCTTTTAATTTCATGGTTGCAATCACCATCTGAGTGATTTTGAAGCCCCCCCCAAAAAAGTTTTGCACTGTTTCCACTGTTTCCCCATCTATTTCACATGAAGTGATGGGACCAGATGCCATGATCTTCGTTTTCTGAATGTTATGCTTTAAGTCAACTTTTTCACTTTCCTCTTTCACTTTCATCAAGAAGCTTTTTAGTCCCTCTTTAATTTCTGCCATAAGGGTGGTTTCATCTGCATATCTCAGGTTATTGATATTTCTCCCAGCAATCTTGATTCCAGGTTGTGCTTCTTCCAGTCCAGCGTTTTTCATGATGTACTCTGCGTAGAAGTTAAATAAGCAGGGTGACAATATACAGCCTTGATGTACTCCTTTTCTTATTTGGAACCAGTCTGTTGTTCCATGTTCAGTTCTAACTGTTGCTTCCTGACCTGCATACAGGTTTCTCAAGAGGCAGGTCAGGTGGTCTGCTATTCCCATCTCTTTCAGAATTTTCCACAGTCTATTGTGTTCCACACAGTCAAATGCTTTGGCATAGTCAATAAAGCAGAAATAGATGATTTTCTGGAACTCTTTTCCTTTTTCCATGATCCGGCAGATGTTGACAATTTGATCTCTGGTTCCTCTGCCTTTTCTAAAACCAGCTTGAACATTTGGAAGTTCACGATTCATGCATGGCTGAAGCCTTACTTGGGGAATTTTGAGCATTACTTTTCTAGCGTGTGAGATGAATGCAATTGTACAGTAGTTTGAACATTCTTTGGCATTGCCTTTCTTTGGGATTGGGATGAAAACTGACCTTTTCCAGTCCTTTGGCCATTACTGAGTTTTCCAATTTTGCTGGCATATTGAGTGCAGCACTTTCACAGCATCATCTTTCAGGATTTGAAATAGTTCAACTGGGAATCCATCACCTCCAGTAGCTTTATTTGTAGTGATGCTTCCTCAGGCCCACTTGACTTTACATTCCAGTATGTCTGGCTCTCAGTGAGTGATCACATCATCGTGATTATATCATCGTGAGTATCTGAGTCATGAAGTTCTTTTTTGTACAGTTCTTCTGTGTATTCTTGCCACTTCTTCTTAATATCTTTTGCTTCTGTTAGATCTATACCATTTCTGTCCTTTATCAAGCCCATCTTTGCATGAAATCTTCCCTTGGTATCTCCAGTTTTCTTGAAGCGATCTTTAGTCTTTCCCATATTAGAGAGGGATAAAAAGAGAGAGACATCATCAAACATTGGTAAGCTTGTGAAAATGGAAAATCCTTGTTTATGGCATGGTAAAATGATACAACTACTTTGAAAAATTTCTAGTGGTTTATTACAAAACTAAATACACACCCATCCTATGACCCAGCCATTTTACCCCTCTGTATCAACCCAAGAGAAATAATAGTTTTTTTAAACTTATGCAAAATATGATTTAATTTTAAATACTATTGATAATGTTAAACATCATGAATGAATTTCACAAATACTACTCCATATGATGAAAAATGCTTTTCTGAAAATGCTGTTGTTCACTTGCCAATTTGTGTCTGACTCATTGCCAATGCCATGGACTGAGCACACCAAGCTTCCCTTTCTGTCACCACTTCCCAGAATTTGCCTAAGCTTGTGTCCATTGAATTGGTGATGCAAAATATATGCATGATTTTATTAACATGAAATTATGGAAGAGGGAAAGCTATTATACAGGTAAAGAAAGAGCACAAAATGGTTGCCTTGCAGGGGTAGAAACAAACAAACAAAAAAAAATAACTGAAGAGTTGCATAGAGAGGTTTCAGAGCAAAGTAATCTGCAACTGGCTAGAATTTTGGGTGAAACAGGTCAATACTTTTTCTAGACTTTCTGTATGTATATTGTGAATTATATTTTTGTGGCTCAATAGTAAAGAATCTGCCTGCAAATGCAGGAGACATAGGAGATGCAGGCTCAATCACTCGGTCAGGAAGATCCCATGGAGAAGGAAACGGCAACCCACTCCAATATTCTTGCCTGGAAAATTCCAAGGAGAAAGCAGCGTGGCAGGTTATAGTCTATGGGGTTGCAAAGAGTTTCACATGATCTAGTGACTGAGAATGAAATTTACATTAAAATTAAGATTCTGGAGGTATTGCACTCAAGATAATTATTTGCATGCTTAGGTAATCAGGAAAATTTTTCCTTCAAAATTTATTAAGAATGACATGGATTAAATATTTATGTAGAGAAGCAGGTAGATATGTGATAGTTCAGTTAAGTTGCTCAGTTGTGTCCAACTCTTTGTGACCTCATGAATGCCAGGCCTCCCTGTCCATCACCAACTCCTGGAGTTTACCCAAACTCATGTCCACTGAGTCAGTGATGTCATCTAACCATCTCATCCTTTGTCATCCCCTTCTCCTCCTGCCTTCAATCTTTCCCAACATCAGGGTCTTTTCAAACGAGTCAGCTCTTCGCATCAGATGACCAAAATATTGGAGTTTCAGCTTCAACATCAGTCCTTCCAATGAATACCCAGGACCAATTTCTTTTACGATGGACTGGTTGGATCTGCTTGCAGTCCAAGGGACTCTCAAGAGTCTTCTCCAACACCACAAGCATATATAATAAAACCTTAACCTACATAATATAATTATAGGAATTCTCTGTTAAATTATTTAAAAAATTAGTATGATTGATAATCTTAAGAAAAGGTTGAGAAAAACAACAACAAAAAAAAACAATCTAGAATTTTATATTTTGTTCTTCTTTTGAAGCTCCTTTAAACCACTGCCAGTTTTATTGCAGTAGTGCTTATTGTTCAGAAAGCATGGAAACCTAAATGTGAAGACAATGTTATTAAATCACTAGCTAAAGAATCTTTAGCGATTATTGAAGCATCCACATTGTTAACACAAATTCAACTAGATGATCTTGATTGGTTTCCTCCTATCTTCCACACCTCAGGTCCATGTGTAAGAATAATATCTCAGTCCACTTATTTTAGAATTAAGAATTTGAGTCTATATTCTCATAACCAATGGCAACATTTAGAAAACTCAGTGGGTATGAGATCTAGTTGAAGCAGTACATGCTTTGGAATTATGTGGACTACAATTTAAACTCCAGCTTTCATATTTTTGCAGAAGAAATATTTTTCTTCTACATAGGTTCCTTAAGATTACATTAGCTAAAAGATGTGCTGCCTTATGATGCACTTCATACTCATTAAATTTAATTACCTTTCTTCTTTAAATGTGCCTATAAATAGCTAAGTAACTAATACCATCAAATGAATGGAATTCACATTCCATTCATTGGAAGCTGGGATTTAAATTCTAGTCCAAATTGTTTCAATTATTTAAATTACTTATAATTTGCATAATTCTGAAATTCCCAAAATGGAAATGTTTTAAAATATTATGAATTGTATATAATAGCATAGTTTATAAATTAATGATAGCAGGAATGGCTGAAGATTGATGATATCAAACTCTGTACTGCTTGGTGATTGAAGAAAATTTAGCATATGCTTGAATTGAATTTCTGCTTTATTATCTCTAAATTTTTTTTCCAAAATTTTATAGCTCATTTCCTTCAATGCTTCTAATCCATCAGCAAAAATGTAGATTCTGGATACTGAAAATGTACTTAAAATTTAGATTTAGAATTTGAAGAAGAACCATGAAACATTAAAATATACTTACATATTTTATATCTTATGTGTAAAGCTGTTTAGATTAAAAAATACTAGTATTTCTGTTGCTAAAAGAGAAAAATATATTCCCAATTTTATTAAGTGTCAGTTCAGTTCAGTCACTCAGTCATGTCCGACTCTTTGCGACCCCATGAATCGCAGCACGCCAGGCCTCCCTTGCTATCTAGGTTGGACATAACTTTTCTTCCAAGGAGTAAGCGTCTTTTAATTTCATGGCTGCAGTCACCATCTGCAGCAAGGGAGTAGGTAGATACATATGAGTCTGTAATTCAGAAGAGAGACACAATTTAAAAAGATAATTTAGGGAGCCAGCCTTTCAACATGTCCAAAATCAATAGAATGTGTAAAAAAATAATGACCATAGATAGAGAAAATGAAGTCTAGGACTCACATGTAGCCCTTCACTTGCTGGCAAGGCATTCTGAATGGATGATAAGACACTGAGAAAGAATCTCTTTCTGTACATTTCCTAGCTCCCATGGCCCTCATCCATCTTCAGAACAGCAATGGTCAGTTAAATCTTCCTCACTTTGCATTATTGTAATACTGACACTTCTTCTGCCTCTTGTTTCCACTTTTAAGTACCCTTGTGATTACAGTGGGTCCCCTTAGATAATCTAGTGAAATTTTAAATTGTTAAAAAATAATGACCATAGATAGAGAAAATGAAGTCTAGGACTCACATGTAGCCCTTCACTTGCTGGCAAGGCATTCTGAATGGATGATAAGACACTGAGAAAGAATCTCTTTCTGTACATTTCCTAGCTCCCATGGCCCTCATCCATCTTCAGAACAGCAATGGTCAGTTAAATCTTCCTCACTTTGCATTATTGTAATACTGACACTTCTTCTGCCTCTTGTTTCCACTTTTAAGTACCCTTGTGATTACAGTGGGTCCCCTTAGATAATCTAGTGAAATTTTAAATTGTCTAATTAGCAAACTTAATTCCCCTTTTCGATGTAACATGAAAACTTAACAGGTTCTGGGGATTAGGATATGGAAATCTTTAGAGGGTTCCTTATTCCATAAAAGGGAATGGATGTAAAGCTGAGTATTGATGATAGGCAACCTGAAGGTCATTGATGATCTTATCAAGCAATATTTCTGTGGAGCAGTTTGTGTAAAATCTAATTGGAATGCATTTAGGAGAGAAGGGGGAGATGAAATTTAGATTAAAAAGCTAAAGATAGCTCTTTTGAAGAGTTTGCTAAAGGAGAACAGGAGATGAGTTCAGAATAAAGTGTTCTTGAGAGGAGAGGTGAACTGATAGAATATAAACTGATAAAAGAACAGAAATATAAGATGTATGGAAAAAAAATTTACAGGAGTACAATTATTGAGTAGGTGACTCATAATGGAATCTAGTGAAACATAATATGATTGAATTGGACAGGAGCTTCATCCATAGTGAAAGAAAAGGTGGTAGAACACAAAGTTAATGTTTAGGTTGGTCAGTCTAGAATGAATGAATGTTTACTCACTCAGTTGTGTCTGATTCTTTGTGACCCCATGGACTGTAGCCCACCAGACTTCTCAGCCTATGGGATTTTCCAGGCAAGAATACTGAAGTGGATTGCCATTTCCACCTCCAGGGGATCTTCCTGATCGAATCTTTGTCTCCTACATAGAAGGCAGATTCCTTAGCCTCTGAGCAATCAGGGAAGTCCCAGTCCAAGGGGGATGATGTTAATATGTTCTGCTATAGTGTTTATTTTCCAGGGATATCAAAAGTTAAACAATCAGCATAAAACAAGGAAGAGAGAGAATCTTTTAACATTTAAGAAGAAAGACAAAGTTGTGAAATAATCACCTTGTATGGTACTTCAAAATATTTTCACATCATGGTACACTTGGAAAATATTTGTGCAAAATACTGGTAGACATGTAAGAGTGCTCATAGCTGAAGGTGACTGGGAGTAATTGCAGGGTAACTAGGATCTATAAGTTAGCCCAGACATCTAACTGTTCTATGAGCAGTACAACAATAGTTTGCAAATTTGTAACATATCTGAGGTATATCAGTATATGGTAGCACAGTGATTGGGGAAAAAGTATGGAATGAAAGAGTAAGCACACTGGGGAAAGGGTTAAAAATGATGAACAACTCCATTAAAGTTATTTTTCCTTCACTTAGGTGAGACTATAGCATACCCATGTGGTTTTCTACAGCCACATCTAGATGTATGGTAAGAAAGAATATAGACAAAGTCAATATGAACTAAAATAGATTTCTCTCCCAAATGGAGAGAAAGGTAAGAAAACCAGCACATAGGTAAAGGAGAGATTGTAGTGAAAGACCATGGGAAGAAAAATAAAGGTGTGAGGGGAAATGGGGGATATGGCATAGATAGTAGGATCAGTGTAATGGTATCACAGTTTCTGTCAAAGGATGTAATTTGTAAGAGATACAAGTCAGGATGGAGAATAATTACAGCCGAGATGTTTACATAACTGCAGTTACTGGCAGTGGTCAAACTTTAGGATATGACTATAAAAATAGTGGCTGATGTAAAGAAATGGAAAAGATAACTGGAAGAGAGGAGAAGATGCCAAGGTATGAGAGTATCAAGATTTAGGACAAGATTAGTGTTAAGATGAGAAAAAAGGGCTAGGAACTAAGATTTTCAATCACAGACTTCCAAAAATGTTTTCTGAGCCTCTGTTCTCATGTGCTGGCTGAGTGCTCACTCTGTTTTTAAGGACCAAGAAAAATGTACAGTAGTTATCCTCCTAAGTTTAACACACATTTAGTAGAAAATTCAGCTTTTCTGCCTTAACATACTTGTTTTTGGATTCATAACTACAAGCACCAACTGGAGCTTTGATGTTGCCAGATATTGGTCTTTATTTCCCCACTCTGCTGTTTGGTTGGTTCTTCCTCTTTCTTCTCTTTCAAATACAAATTACTCTCTAGTCCTTCCACACTCCAGATAATGCTCAGTCTCTAATTCTGTGAAAAAATTGAAGCAATCAGAAGAGTAATCTCATAGACTCCAATTAGCATACATACAAACCTACCACTTTTTTGCACTCACATGCACCACATTTCTATTTAGGTGAACTTAGCAGCTTTTATAAAAGTCAACTTCACCAAGAGTGTTCTAGGTCCAATTCTTTTCTTTTCTACTTAAAACATGGCTATAGCATCATCATTTTTCCCTCACTAGTGGGTCATCCCAGAACTAACAAGAAATTCAGTAAGAATGTTTCCTGATAGCACTTATTTTTCCAATAGTTAGTGAGATATCTTATCACTTTTACATCTAATCAGTTTAAAGCAGTTATCTATATGGACTTCCTATCAATTCCTTTTTTCCCATCTTATCTTCCTTCACTCTGTTTTATTATATTGTACTATACATAGCGTCATATTTATAATTTACATGGAAAATATATATTTTAAGTTGATAGCTTGATGAACTTAAACATATATGTATGTATATTCAAGCAACTCAGAACTCTATGAATATATAATATTTCCATCACTCTAGAAATTTCCCTAATGTTCATTTCCAGTCAATTTCCCCAAATCCCTGTGAGGTAACTGTAACAGTACTGGATTGGCAAATATTATTATTGATATTATGGTAACAGTGGGAGAAAGATGGAGAATATTTATTGGGACAAGACCACAGATATATTTAAATTCTATTAGTATTTCATTAAATTGTCTATGTAGGGGTATATTTTATCCTGTTTTATCAAGTAAAGAATCTTTTTGAAATTTCCTTCAATAAGCTAAATTAAACCTTTTAGTATGTCCAATTACTTAAATATAAGTCTGCACAAAGATTTTGGTCCTTATCATTAAGCCTGTCTATTATAAGCGGTATTGTGCTGCTTGGAAATCTTGAGTCTGAAAATTGTGTATCATTTCCTGAAAATATGAATAAGTAACCCATGATCTTACTGCTAGTCATTGATTTCACTTGTGGAATGTCATTGGGCCAAAGTCCCAAATACATTCTCCCTCTATGTGCGTGCATGTGTGTGTGTGTGTGTGTGTGTGCACACGCTATGTTGTTTCAGTCATGTCCAATTGTTTGTGACACTATGGACTGTAGTCCACCAAGCTCCTCTGTCTGTGGGATTCTTCAGTCGAGAATGTTGGAATGGGTTGCCATGGTCTCCTCCAGGAGATTTTCCAGACACAGGGATTGAGCCCATGTTTCCTGTGGCTCATGCCTTGCAGGCAGGTTCTTTACCACTTAGCCACCACTATGGGCTCCAATTACTCACATTTATAACCTTTGAATAGCTATTACTTTTGGAAAGGCCTCTCCTTTCATGTCTAAACCCTATACCAAAATTCACAGCTTAACTTTCAATGTTTACTCTGATGTTTACTGAGATTAACATTTATATATTTATTAGTTTGTAGCTCTTGCTTGTCCCACTCAGCACATATCTTCTAAATAATATTAAGTAAAACTCCATATTTTAGTTATACTTTTTAGCTTGATGAACTTAAACATATATGTATGTATATTCAAGCAACTCAGAACTCTATGAATATATAATATTTCCATCACTCTAGAAATTTCCCTAATGTTCATTTCCAGTCAATTTCCCCAAATCCCTGTGAGGTAACTGTAACAGTACTGGATTGGCAAATATTATTATTGATATTATGGTAACAGTGGGAGAAAGATGGAGAATATTTATTGGGACAAGACCACAGATATATTTAAATTCTATTAGTATTTCATTAAATTGTCTATGTAGGGGTATATTTTATCCTGTTTTATCAAGTAAAGAATCTTTTTGAAATTTCCTTCAATAAGCTAAATTAAACCTTTTAGTATGTCCAATTACTTAAATATAAGTCTGCACAAAGATTTTGGTCCTTATCATTAAGCCTGTCTATTATAAGCGGTATTGTGCTGCTTGGAAATCTTGAGTCTGAAAATTGTGTATCATTTCCTGAAAATATGAATAAGTAACCCATGATCTTACTGCTAGTCATTGATTTCACTTGTGGAATGTCATTGGGCCAAAGTCCCAAATACATTCTCCCTCTATGTGCGTGCATGTGTGTGTGTGTGTGTGTGTGTGCACACGCTATGTTGTTTCAGTCATGTCCAATTGTTTGTGACACTATGGACTGTAGTCCACCAAGCTCCTCTGTCTGTGGGATTCTTCAGTCGAGAATGTTGGAATGGGTTGCCATGGTCTCCTCCAGGAGATTTTCCAGACACAGGGATTGAGCCCATGTTTCCTGTGGCTCATGCCTTGCAGGCAGGTTCTTTACCACTTAGCCACCACTATGGGCTCCAATTACTCACATTTATAACCTTTGAATAGCTATTACTTTTGGAAAGGCCTCTCCTTTCATGTCTAAACCCTATACCAAAATTCACAGCTTAACTTTCAATGTTTACTCTGATGTTTACTGAGATTAACATTTATATATTTATTAGTTTGTAGCTCTTGCTTGTCCCACTCAGCACATATCTTCTAAATAATATTAAGTAAAACTCCATATTTTAGTTATACTTTTCAAAATTGATTTATTCATATATGCATCTATATTTTAATCATTATTTTACTGTGATTCCTGATATAAATCTTTTCTTACATTGTCTCTTTCATCTGCCTATCTCTTAAACGTCTATTTAAGTGTATGCAAGGCTGACTGGAATCTTTGAACTCAATTGCTAAGTCAATTTCTGCCTTTACCATTAACCAAACAGCCTTGAGCATCTTGATTTCTGTATCCATAGAAGTTCTAGTCCTGCTTCCTTATTGTCATAATTGCTTGTAGTTTTATTACAGTACTTTAGATTATCTCTGAATTAATTTCTGTTCTATTTTTGTTGTGTTCTTTTTAAAAATAATATTTGCTGAATGAGGATGATGAACAGAATTATATCAAGCTCTCAATAAAATATCTTTAAGCCTTAAAATTTAATTAAAAGGATAACTTGAATTTGGACTTTTATGTATCAGATTGTTCAATTATTTACTTTATTTTCTAATTGAAGGAAATTTCTTTACAACGTTGTATTGGTTTCTGCCATGAGTGCTTGCATTCTCAGTCTCTAAGTCGTGTCTAATTCTTTGTGATGTCATAGACGGTAGCCTACCAGGCTCCTCTGTTCATGGGTTTCCCAAGCAAGAATACCAGAGTGGGTTGCCATTTCCTTCTCCAGGGTATCTTCCCAATCCCTGGGATCAAACCTTCATCTCCTGCATTGGCAGGCAGATTCTTTACCACTGAGCTACACGTGAAACCCCATAAATACAAATCAGCCATAATTATAAACATATCTCCCTCTTTAACCTCCCTCCCCTCCCCATGTACCAGACTAAGTTTAACAGAATGTTATTTGGGTGGTGATGACTCCTTAGTACACAAATGTTAAATAATACAGACAGGTGTATAGTCGCACATCCTGACACATTGTACAACTCTTCTGGAGATGAGAGAAAATATGCATTGTCATGACATTATTTTTCATTATTCAGTGTCTCTTGACTTCTCCCAAGCTACTAAATGTGAATTTTCTCATTTTTTTTTTACACACTTCATGTGTCTGTCTTTACCTGATTCTCCACATCAAGTCATGTGTTTAAGTTTGACACTGTTTATTTTTACCTCCCACTCACCTTGCAATACACACTCCAATCAATTTTGGACTCTATCTGGGTTAATATTCTGGGTCTATTACTATCTTTGTGTTCTCTGGAAACTTATTTAACATCATCTTGCTCTATTCTCCTTTTGTGTATATAATATTACTGACCTCATAACAAACACAACATTGTAAAACAAGTTTCTTCTAAGTAAGAAATAAATTTTAAAAATGCATAGTATATCACTTTCCACAGATTCTACCATAGAGAAGCACTTGATAAATGTTCAGATTTATTATTAATTATGGGAAGGCAAAGGGTATTTTCCACAGATTCTGTGTCTATTAGTTCCACTTTCCTCTCGCTGTGTCCCCAGAACCATGAGAACATTATTTATTCAGCTGTTTCACCATTCTACACAAGCATGCATGCATCCCTTTACCATACTAGTGTTCCCTTGCCAATGCCCAGATAGAGCCTCTCATATTTATTATCTTCCTGATACCAGTTTAGAAGTAGTCTCCTTCCCATTATATTAGAAAAGATATAATACAAAGTAGGAGATGCCAAGAATCCAGGTTATACCTGTGGGACATTTCTAAAATGTCCTAAGTATTTCAGAAGCTAACCAGAAAATAAACAGGTTAAGCTTGAAAAAAGAAACTTGACATAACTGAGGGCTCTCCAGGGTCTTTCAAATTCCTCATATGAAAATCAATTTAAGAAAAAAGTCTGCTTCACAGAGAGCAGCCTCACCTAGATTTTGTTTGTTCATATCAGAAAGGCTAGCTTACCTAGGATAGGAAACAGCCCCTGTCACGAGTTCAGTGGTCATATCTTCACAAAATTTTTATGTAGTCCTCTTAAAATTTTCAGTAAGTGTCCTAAGAGTTTTATCAATCAATGTAAACTTTTTTCTTTGTTTTTTACTGCTAAGTCCTTTACCTTAAGTCTCAAACTCAGTCTGATACAAGAACATCTTGATATAGTGGCTGTCACTATTAATTGGAAAATAGTTTCCCTTCCCTTTCTACCTCCCAGATATGTGGTGATTGACTTATTTTGTGCCTTTGTAGTCAAGTGGACTGTATACCTCATTTTGGTCACTGATCTGTGAGCAAACATGGTGTGTTATACTTCTGGGCTATGGTAGACTATTACTAATGAAATTCTTCCAAATTATCTTTTCCCCTGGCATGGAGACTGGCCATGTTTGCACTAATGTACTATCAATGAAACTATGAGTCATGCTATGTAAGGCCATCCAAGATGGACTGGTCATGGTGGAGAGTTCTGACAAAACATGGTCCACTGGAGAAGGGAATGGTAAACCACTTCTGTACTGTTGCCTTGAGAACCTCATGAACAGTATGAAAAGGCAAAAAGATAGGACACTGAAAGGAACTCCCCAGTTTGGTAGATGCCCAGTGTACTACTGGAGAAGAGTGGATAAATACCTCCAGAAAGAATGAAGAGGATGAGCCAAAGTGAAAATAATGCCCAGTTGTGGGTGTGATTGGTGATGGAAGTAAAGTCCAATGCTGTAAAGAACATTATTGCATAGGCACCTGGAATATTAGGACCATGAATCAAGAAAAATTGGAAGTGGTCAAACAGGAGATGGAGAGTGAATATTAACATTTTAGGAATCAGTTAACTAAAAAGGACCAAGTTCAAAATGCAGTAAATGGGTATAATCTCAAAAACGACAGAATGATTTCTGTTCATCTCCAAGGCAAACCATTCAGTATTACAGTAATCCAGGTCTAGGTCTCAACCATTAATGTGAAAGAAGCTGAACAGTTCTATGAAAACCTATAAGACCTTTTAGAACTAACACCAAAAAAAGATGTCCTTTTCATCATAGGGGACTGAGATGCAAAATTAGAAAGTCAAGAAATACCTGCAATAACAGGGAAAATTGGCCTTGTTATACAAAATGAAGTAGGGTAAAGGCTAACAGAGTTTTGCCAAGAGAATGCACTGATCATAGCAAACATCCTTTTCCAATAACATAAGAGAAGACTCTACATATGGACATCACCAGATGGTCAATACTGAAATCAGATTGATTATTTTCTTTGCAACCAAAGATGAAGCTCTCAAGTAAGCACAAACAAGACCAGGAGTTGTCTGTGGCACAGATCATGAACTCTTTATTGAAAAATTCATACTTAAAGAAAGTAGGAAAACCACTAAACCATTCAGGTATAACCTAAATAAAATCCCTTATAATTATACAGTGGAAGTGGCAAATAGATTCAAGGGATTAGATCTGATAGACAAAGTGCCTGAAGAATTATGGATGGAGGTTTGTGGCATTGTACAGGAGGCAATGATCAAAACCATCCCCAAAGAGAAGAAATGCAAAAAGGCAAAATGGTTGTCTGAGGAGGCCTTATAAATAAGTGAGAAAAGAAGAAAAGCAAATACTCAAAGAAGAAAAAGAAAGATATATCCATCTGAAGGCAGTGTTCCAAAAAATAGCTTCCTCAGTGATTAATGGAAAGAAATAGAGGAAAAAATTCAATGGGAAAGACTAGATATCTCTTCAAGAAAATTAGATATAGGGAACATTAATGAAAGATTAGGGAACATTACATGCAAAGATGGTCACAATAAAGCCCAGAAACAGTATGGACATAACAGAAGCAGAATATATTAAGAAAATTGGCAAGAATACACAGAAGAACTATACAAAAGGATCTTAATGACCCAGATAACCACAATGGTGTGATCACTCGCCTAGGGCCAGGCATTCTAGAATGCAAAATCATGTGTGCCTTAGGAAGCATCACTGCAAACAAAGCTAGTGGAGGTGATGAAATTTGGCTGAACTAGTTCAAATACTAAAAGATGATGCTCTTAAAGTGCCACATTCAATATTCCAGCAAATTTGGAAAACTCAGCAATGGTCATAGGACTGGAAAACTTGAGTTCTCATTCCAAGCCCAAAAAAGGCTATGTCAAAAAATGTTCAAATGACTACACAATTACACTCATCTCACACGCTAATAAAGTAATGCTCAAAATTCTCTAAGCTAGGCTTCAACAGTATGTAAACCAAGAACTTCCAGATGTTCAAGCTGGATATAGAAAAGGCAGAGGAACCAGAGATCAATTTGCTACTGCTGGATCATATAAAAAGCAAAAAAAAAAAAAAAAAAATCCAGGAGAATATCTACTTCTATTTCTTTGATTACACTAAGGCCTTTGACTATGTGGATCACAACAAACTATGAAAAATTCTTAAAGAGATGCAAATACCAGACCACCTTACCTACTTTTTGAGAAATCTGTATGTAGGTCAAGGAACAGTTAGAACCAGACATGGAACAAAGGACTGGTTTAAATTAGGAAAGGAGTTTGGCAAGGCTGTATGTTTTTACCCTTCTTATTTAACTTATAAGCAGAGTACATCATGTAAAAGGCCAGGGTGGTTGAAGCACAAACTGGAATTAACATTGCAGGGAGAAATATCAATAACTTCAGATATGCAGATGACACCACCCTTATGGCAGAAAGCGAAGAGGAACCACAGTGCCTATTGATGAAAATGAAGAGGAGAGTGAAAAAGTTGGCTAAAAACTCAGTATTCAAAAAGCAACAATCATGGCATCTGGTCCCATCCTTTCAGAGCAAATAGATGGACAAACGATGGAAACAGTGACAAACTTTATTTTACTGGGCTCCGATATCACTGCAGATCATGACTGCAGCCATGAAATTACAAGATGCTTGCTCCTTGAAAGAAAATCTCTGACAAACCTAAACAGCATTTTAAAAAGCAGAGACATAACTTCACCAAAAAAGGTCCATCTAGTCAAAGCTAAATCTTATTGTATGGATGTGAGATTTAGATCATAAATAAAGCTGAGCGTTGAAGAGTTGATGCTTTTGAACTGTGGTGTTGGAGAAGACTTGAGAGTCCCTTGGACTGCAAGGAGAGTCTCTTGGACTCTCAGTCCATCCTAAAGGAAATCAGTCCTGAATATTCATTGGAAGGACTGATGCTGAAACTGAAGCTCCAATAATTTTGCCACCTGATGAGAAGAGCTGACTCATTAGAAAAGACCCTGATGCTGGGAAAGATTAAAGGCAGGAGGAGAAGGGTAAGTTGATGGATGAGATGGTTGGATGGCATCACCGACTCAATGGACATTAGTTTGCACAAGCTCCAGGAGATGGTGATGGACAAGGAAGCCTGGGATGCTGCAGTCCATGGGGTCACAAAGAGTTAAACACAACTGAGTGACTAAACTGACTGACTGAGTATCTGTCTGATATATATTTACTAAACTTGTTTCCTATTAGAGTATTTATCTATCTGATTTTTGTAAGATGATGCTTAGCAAGGTATACCTGCTCACCTACAATGGACATATGATGTGTGAATGATATTTTTTTTGTTTGTTTTGTTTTAAACTCTTTAGATAATGGGCTGATGTTTTACTGGGAAAAGGTTATTCTCTCTTTCCTGATACAATCTGAGCTTAAATTTCTCACTTTACCACCTAATCCTGGCCTTCAGAACTCCAAGCTGCATCCCACAGTTAGGTATAACATATAAGAAATATTGTTCACCTGTCCTATCTTAGAACTCTATAGGAACAGAATAGCAAATATATTTATCTCTTCATAAGTGAGAATGTGGTCCTTAATCAATTGAAAAATTTGAAATCAAACATAAGTCTTTAGATCTCAGACAGTGATCATTGCCATATTGCTGTTGTTTTTCAGTCGCTCAGTCATATTTGACTCTTTGGGACCCCATGGACTGCAGCATGCCAGGCTTCCCTGTCCTTAACTCTCCCCAAGTTTGTTCAAACTCATGTCCATTGAATTGATGATGCCACCCAATCATCTTATTCTCTGTCCTCCCCTTCTCCTCCTTCCCTCAATCTTTCCCAGCATCAGGGTCTTTTCCAATGAGTCAGTTTTTCTCATCAGGTGGCCAAAGTACTGGAGCTTCAGTTTCAGCATCAGTCTTTCCAATGAATATTCAGCATCTTCCAGTTAACAGTTTCAGCATCATGAAACCATTCAATTTTTGTTTGTTTTTTTTTCTCTCAAAATTCACAACAGCTGCTTTGTCTTTCTGACTAAGCTAGCTGTCTTGGACTGTTTTAGCTTTACCTGGAGGATTCTGAAGAAGTCTATTTTGTTTCACTAAGCAATCTCAAAGCCTCATTTAATGTATTGAATAAATCAGGGTGTTTTCAAACGAACAGACAATGTTTACAATAACTTTTTCGCAACATAAATTTTTGGGAATTCTTTATTCATAATTTAGATCAAAACAATAATATTTCTGGAGAAGGAAATGGCAACCCACTCAAGAATTCTTGCCTGGAAAATCCCATGGACAGAGGGGCCTAGCAGGCTACAGTCCACGGGGTCATAAATAGTCAGACATAACTTAGTGACTAAATGACAATAACATTTCATATCAGTTCCTGATTTTCTTTGCAATTACTTTCAAATTATATTTCTTTAGGTTTTGGTCTGCTGAAGTTTACATATTGATTTTTTCCTTCAGGTTCTTTACATTTATATATTGTAACATGTCTAACTGAACAAAGGATTCGAAACTATTTTTGGTAATTAAGCCTAAAATATGCTAAAAAGAACAGAAAGTTTTAGGTGGCTTTTGATTCAGTTCTTCAGTTATTCAATTTACCACAACAGTTCTGTACTCATCAACTTGATTCAAACAGTCACAATCTTAACAATCTTTAGTTAAGTAAAAGTGACATTTAAGTCTTATAAAAGAGCAACTTGATTTTAGATGTTCAGAATGTAAGGATTGTTTCTAATTATTCTATGTAAAATTCAGAGTTGAATTCAGTGGAAAAATTCAAACCTTAATCCTCTTGCTCACCACACCCAAAGCCTGTTCATATTCACTCCCGTGGAAGAATATATATGCTGGTTTTAACACAAGAAATCATTTTGCTGAAAAGAGAAGCTATATGTGATCACACAATATGAATATGAATATCAGTAATATAAGGAGATAGATGTTTCACAGTTATTCAACATGATGATTCAATCAAATAGAGTGATATTGATGGTCTTTGTATTTTTCAGGTCTAAATTTCAAAGCTGTCAAAATAGCACATAGTCCCTTTTGTTTTCCAGATAATGCAAATCGTACGTTTTTTGCTTCTCTGAACATCTTACCATCTTTGTACTTTTCTTCCTTTTCAGGAATAGTTCTGTTTGTCTTTCTGACTAAGCTAGCTGTCTTGGACCTTTTTTGTCTAACCTAGAGGATTCTGAGGAAAAAAACATTCTTTTTTTAATTTAAATTTATTTATTTTAATTAAAGGCTAATTACTTTACAATATTATATAGGTTTTGCATTCTTAAAGCCTTATCTAATTTATTGAATAGGTCAGGGTGTCTTCAAATGAATAAGCTATGTTATACGATAGTTTTTTCTTAACACATATTGATGGGAATACTTTATTAATACTTAAGCAAAATAATAGCATTTCACATCAATTTCAGTTCCTAGTTTGCTGGGTTCCACACCAATTTTATCTAATTAAGAATGTGAGACCAAAATAATACATTTTTCTACACAGCTCTGTAATGATATTGGTGCTAGCAATCCATGGCAGAACGTGTATGATCATTGGTTGAAGCACTGTTTTAAGTTTTGCCTATTACACTTTTGAAAAATCTAGTTGTAAAAAGCCTCTTCCACAAAATTAATCTAAGTGATACTTTATTAAAACAGATATTTTAAGAAATAATGCTTAAAAGACAAAAAATAGTGACCCTCTCTACCTCTCTGATTTCTCCCTCACAAATTATTATAGAGCACATTCAGTGTCTGAACATTACTTTTATTTCTTCATCTTTCTATTGTCTAAAATTTCTAAAAGATCTGTCTTCTCAGTACTCTACCTGGTAGAGATATGCAGAGAATAAGAGTGACTTCATTTAGATCTTCATTAATATATTTGGCTTCTGTCTAAATCACATGTTTAATAGCTGCATATGAAATCTAAACTCCCCATTTTATTACTGATACAGTAATATTATCTGGTCACATGAAGGATCTCTTTTTCAGAGAATGCTCTCTCATGACAAGATAACCACACTTTTTGTAATATCATGTGAGGTTCAAGGATCATTTGACAGTTTTTCTGTTTGTTTGTTTTGTCTTTTAATCAATGACCCCGTATTTCCCATTTTGGAGCCAATGGTAAGGGCCATGTAATAAAATTTACGCTAATAAAGTATTGCTAATATATTAGAAGTGATCATAGTCATGCTAACCTGCAAACTTATCAGTCATTTTACAGACATATGTAAGTTGATTCCTCTGCAGTGCTTTGAGAAATCAGTACCACTGGCATTAAGGAAAGTAGAAAAAAGGGCCAGTTTTATCTCTGGGTGCAATCTGCTGCTTAGGGATTAAAGTCCCTCAGGCCTGACAGAGACAAGTGACAATTCTGTGTCAGCCTGTGCTCCCATAACTGTCAGTGACTCACCTCTCTTTTTCCTCTGTCTTTACTCATGCAGTGCCAAGACATAACACAGTGGGTGTGTGTATATATGTGTGTCCCTCTGGTAAAGATTACCTTTGGCTTCTAGGTAGCAGCTGGTTTGCTTTGGAGAATGCTAAAAAGTAATTTGTGTGTCAGCATTGGTTTCACAGATGAGGTTCTCTTTTCTTTTTCATTTCCAATTTACGTTGCTAGATAATTTATAGAGAAGAGGCCTCTAAGTAAGGTTTTTATAGCACCCATTGGAAGCTTGCCACTAATCTCTGGCATGATAAACCCATGCCAGTCTCTTTGGTTTTCCATTTTCCTTCATTTTATTTTCCCCTTCACTAAATTGATCCCTACTAAATAAAAGAACAAAAACCCATTGATGAAGCAAAAAAGGTTTAACTTTAATAATTTACTTTGTAATTTTACGGCAAGCCTTTTAATGATGCTTAATTTTCTTAATGCTCTTAATCCTCTGTAAGAAAAATGTTGATAATGCAACACATTATTATATTTGAGGGAGGAATGTGTTCTTGCAAGTAATTGCTTAATTACTTTAGTGAATTGTGTAATGCTGGCTTGATGTGCCTCTCCATCTGTTTTCTTTAATTTATTGAATTGATGCCATCTGACAAAAGAGCAAATGAAAATCGCATGAGACAGGAAGGAGAATAGGTCATCATCCTCAAGGCTTTTGGGAGCACAGGCTGGTTCAGAAACTTAAGTCTACCAGCTGACATATAAAATCCTGAACTTCAGAGCTGAACTCCTGTGTTTAAATTCTGCTTCCTGTTATTCATAGTTCAGTGAACTCAGGAAAACCTGATTCTTTTTCAGTTACAAAATGTGAATAATAATCCATTTAACTGTCATATACTGAACAATTTTCATGGGTCAAAAACTCTTTAGGAACTAGATACATACATGAAGATAAATGAGAACCTTAGTGATTCATGATCTTGTTGCCGGTCTTCTCAGAGTTATTGAGAGTAGCAAAAGAGAAATGATTGGAAAATTAATTCAATATTTCCTACCTTGGATACAGTGGCTTTCCTGTTAACCAAATTCTGCTAAATTACTCCTTCTGTTAATGCTTCTTCTGGTTTGAAATGTGAGAAACATTTACAATGTAAATATTTTATCTACATTCTAATAGGAAAGGATTAGAACAAGCTCTGGCTCAGTTGGTAAAGAATCCAACTGCATTACAAGAGACCCAGGTTTAATCCCTGGATAGGAAATATTCCCTGGAGAAGGGAATGGCAACCCACTCCAGTGTTCTTGCCTGGAAAATTCCATGGACATTGGAGCCTGGTGGGCTACAGTCCATGATGTCACAAAGAGTCAGACACAACTGAGCATCTGAGCATGAAGATGTGCAACAAGCTCTAACTCTGAGAACTCTGAAATTTCCTATGTGTATACTTCAACTTTATTGAACCTTAAACTGAAATCATTTGCCTCTCCTTTAAAACTGCATCCTGACTGTTCAAGTTTCGTTTATGACATCATGCTTCTTCTGTAAAGAAGGCTTGATCTATTTTGGAGTTGTCAATTAGGAGCAAAGCCTTCCCATTCATTTATGGCCTTGAAAACATATTGTTTTAAACTAAATTTGGTTCAAGTCCAGGCTCTACAGGGTGTGAACCATAAATATGAAGAAATCACTTCTACTTTTAAGACCCAATTAACATCTCTATAAATTTGAGATCCTTGTATCTGACACATTGGGTTACTGTGTCGTAAAAGGAAATAAGGTGTCTACAGTGATTATTACAACATTTGGTAACAAAATAAGTACTACAAAATGGTAGCTTAAGTAAACAGCAACTCAATCTGAATTTATTACAATAAAATTACAGCTTATGAGCCTGAATTATTTCTCTATCCTACAAGAAATTTAAACTGCATTGCTGGATTATTTTAACTTTAATAAGTTTAGTAATATAACTTTTAACTTAATAATCCAATGACTCCTAAATAAGTATAGAATGATTCTTAATCTTACACTCAAATAAATAGAATAAATCCATGTAGCATTTCAAAACTTTTATAAAAAATGTATACTGTAATGTTGCTTGCAAAATCTTAAATATATGTTGTTTCCAGTCACTCAGTTGTGTTTGATTCTGCGACCCTAATACGTGAACCGTGAACTCCCTGATGTTCAAGCTGGCTTTAGAAAAGGCAGAGGAACCAGAGATCAAATTGCCAACATCCGCTGGATCATGGAGAAAGCAAGAGAGTTCCAGAAAAACATCTACTTCTGCTTTATTGACTATGCCAAAGCCTTTGACTGTGTGGAACACAATAAACTGTGGAAAATTCTGAAAGAGATGGGAATACCAGACCACCTAACCTGTCTCTTGAGAAACCTATATGCAGGTCAGGAAGCAACAGTTAAAACTGGACATGGAACAACAGACTGGTTCCAAATAGGAAAAGGAGTCCGTCAAGGCTGTATATTGTCACCCTGCTTATTTAACTTCTATGCAGAGTACATCATGAGAAACGCTGGACTGGAAGAAACACAAGCTGGAATCAAGATTGCCGGGAGAAATATCAATAACCTCAGATATGCAGATGACACCACCCTTATGGCAGAAAGTGAAGAGGAGCTAAAAGGCCTCTTGATGAAAGTGAAAGAGGAGAGTGAAAAAGTTGGCTTAAAGCTCAACATTCAGAAAACGAAGATCATGGCATCTGGTCCCATCACTTCATGGGAAATAGATGGGCATTTTGGACTCTTTTGTTGACCTGTCTCTTATACACATCTCAAAATCACTGCTGATGGTTACTGCAGCCATGAAATTAGAAGACGCTTACTCCTTGGAAGAAAAGTTATGTCCAACCTAGATAGCATTTTCAAAAGCAGAGACATTACTTTGCCGACTAAGGTCCGTCTAGTCAAGGCTATGGTTTTTCCTGTGGTCATGTATGGATGTGAGAGTTGGACTGTGAAGAAGGCTGATCACCGAAGAATTGATGCTTTTGAAGTGTGGTGTTGGAGAAGACTCTTGAGAGTCCCTTGGACTGCAAGGAGATCCAACCAGTCCATTCTGAAGGAGATCAGCCCTGGGATTTCTTTGGAAAGAATGATGCTAAAGCTGAAACTCCAGTACTTTGGCCACCTCATGCGAAGAGTTGACTCATTGGAAAAGACTCTGATGTTGGGAGGGATTGGGGGCAGGAGGAGAAGGGGACGACCGAGGATGAGATGGCTGGATGGCATCGCTGACTCGATGGATGTGAGTCTGAGTGAACTCCGAGAGATGGTGATGAACAGGGAGGCCTGGTGTGCTGCGATTCATGGGGTCGCAGAGAGTCGGACACGACTGAGCGACTGAACTGAACTGAACTGATGGACTTCAGCATGCCAGGCTTTCCTGTCCTTCACCATCTCCCAGAGTTTGTCCACACTTATGTCCACTGAGTTGGTGATGCCAACCGTCTTGTACACTGTAATATATGAAACAGTAAATAAAATTTGATAATGAAAAATCAGTAGTCTAGTAAATGACTAATAACTGGCTTTCCACTATAAAAAATAAAAATAAATTAAATTTTTAAAATTGAGAAATGAAGAGACAGAGAGGAAGAGAGAGACAGAGAGAGAGAGTATAAAGGAAGATGAGTAGAAAGAGAAAGGAGTTGGAGTAGGGGAGGAAATAGCAAACAAGCCAAATTTTACTATTGCCTAATTCCATAGCAGTAATACTCCATCAGCTACCTGTTTCAAGCAGCTAGTTAATGCTAGCTGCTTCACAAAATTTCTAAAAAGGTAGGAATTAACATCTATAGGCCAGCAAGAGTCATCTGTAGCACACAGAAGAACCATCAGTAACTTTGATCAGATCCTCAAACAATATCTATGACTAAAGAAATGGCTTTCCCTGGTGGCTTGGTGGTAAAGAAGCTGCTTGCAAATGCAGGTGACAGGGGTTCAATCTCTGGGTCTGGAAGATCCCCTCAAGAAGGAAATGGCAATCAAGTCCAGTTTTCTTGCCTGGGAATTCCATGGACAGAGGAGCCCAGGAGGTTACGGTCCATGGGATCACAAAAGAGGTAGACAAGGCTTAGCAACTACACAACAACAAAGAAATGTTAAGAAGCACTAGCTTTCAAAATAAAATCAAACAAACCACTTCACATATAAGGTTCTCTAAAACATAGCTCTATCTTAAAAGCTTTGCTGTTTGTTTTTGTTTTTTTGCCATTCCCTTTTTCCCTTATGAAACCAAGTAAGTTTACTTTGTAAATTCCATAATTATATCTTTACTTTTTTCTAATTACTATGAATAGTTTTACATCTCTGTTTCTGTCAATCCAAAATGTAACGAATCTTAAAGTCTCATTTAAATTTTCATCTCCCTTTACCTGGACTGCTTCACTCCCTTTAGCATTTTAAGTAAAACATATTACCATTACTTCATTTCTTATTCTATTTTATAAATTGTTTTCATATAATTATCTCTATGATAATTCTTCAAGAACCTAAGTCAAGTATATTGAAGAATTATATCTGAGAGTCAAATATTAAGGAAAGTTAGCCTTACCTGATGTTTATTTTGTTTATTATAAAACAAGGATAATTACAGGAGTTGAAAGTTAGAAATTAGAGTTGACATTTATAAAACTTTTTCATTTTTAGCTCTTCATAAGATACCTTCTGAAATGACCAAATAATATGAAAACAAAGGAAAATAAAGTGTGACCTCCATATGCCACATACAAAATATTAAAATTTGCAAAATATATGCAGAGGCATTGTGGATCTTCTCAAAAACCCCTTCAAACAAAACACTGTGTGGGCATGCCCAGTCACTTTAGTTGTGTTAGACTCTTCCTGATGCTATAAACTGTAACACGGCAGGCTCCCCTGTCCATGGGATTCTCCAGGCAAGAATACTGGAGTGGGTTGCCATGCCCTGTGCTAGGGATCTTCTCAATCAAGGGATTGAAACTGCATCTCATGCATTACAGAAGGATTCTTTAACCTCTGAACCACCTGGGGGGCCCAGGCAAAACACTACGAGATCTGGAAAAAAAAAAAAAAAAAGATGAGCCCATCTTATTTAAGAAAATCACTCCCTTAACTTCTAGGGAAGAAGGCTGGGACCTAAATGCATCATGGAACAGAAAAGAAAAATTATTGACAGAATCCATTCTCAAGGGACCACTAAGCTGAGAGATCCAAAGACAAACTCACTTAGATTAGATAAAAAACTTAATGGTGAGAGTGTTTCCAGTAATTCAACTTTTTCCTAATATTATGTTGAATTTCCCTCTGGTGGGAATTTGAGAAGCAACTCTAAAAGCCTGGCAAAGCCACGTCTGGTATGTGACATGGAGATTAAGACAAAATAGAAACAAAACAAACATTTGCTCAGCTTCTTTGTAATTAAATAATCATAATAAAAATACCATGTCACTCTCCGGGCCTAATTTCATAATGTTGGGGGTAGTGTTCAGATGCTGGTTAGTTTTAAAGTTATTATTTTTAAAAAATAAGAAAAAAATACATATTATCTACACACAACTCAATAAATGATAAAATTAATAAGAAAAGTTAATGAAACATGAATAAGAATTTAACAATGATCAGTGATAAAAAAATTGAAAAAAAAAAAACTTGTTAAACTGATAAATAGAGCAAAAGTCATTGAATATCATAGGAAAAATGTATTGCCTGCTACTTTAAAACCACTAAATATGTGAAACAAGTATAGCTAGGATTGTGTAGGGGAATTAACTATAATCAAATTTTGCAAATAAAATTTTATGATCGATTTTTGATAAAAATGTGTGAAAATCATGATGAGGCTGATGATTTTGTAGGGAAATAACATACAATGAAAAACAATAGATATATTCTAGTTTGACTAAATGAAGAATGCGTTTAAAGTGCATTATATAAAAGGCAAGGAAACTTTAAAGTTGCAGAGAGAAAAAACAATAAAGCTAGACAAATATTTCTATGGAATAGAATAGAAAGTCTGGTACAAGAGCCACATAAATATGGTTAATTGATTTTTACTAAGTTGCCAAGGCAATTATGGAGAGGATTATTTGCTAGATCAACTGGATGTTGCTGTTTAGTCACTAAGTCCTGTCTGACTCTTTTGCAACCCAATGGACTGCATCCTTTTCATACTGTTCATGGGGTTCTCAAGGCAATATTGCTGAAGTGGCTTGCCATTCCCTTCTCTAGTGGAACACATTTTGACAGAAATCTCCACCATGACCCCAATGCATCATGACTCATAGTTTCATTGAGTTAGACAAAGCTGTGATCCATGTGTTTAAACTGGTTAGTTTTCTGTGATGGTGTTTTCAGTCTGTCTGCTCTCTGATGAAGAAGGATAAGAGGCTTATGGAAGCTTTCTGATGGAAGAGACTGTCTGAGGGGAAAACTGGGTCTTGTTTTAATGGGCCAGGCAATGCTCAGTAAATCTTTAACCTAATTTTCTGTTGATGGGTGGAGCTGTGTTCCCTCCCTGCTATTTACCTGGGGCCAAACCATGGTGGAGGTAAAGAAGATAATGGCGGCCTCCTTCAAAAGATCCCATGCATGTACTCCTACACTCAGTGCCCCCAACCCTTCAGCAGGCCACCACCAACCCACGCCTCCACTGGAGACTCCTGGACACTCACAGGCAAGTCTGGGTTAGTCTCTTGTGGGGTCACTGCTCCTTTTTCCTGGGTCTTAGTACACACAAGGTTCTGTTTGTGCCCTCCAAGAGTCTACTTCCCAGTCCTGTGTAAGTTCTGACAGCTCTCTGGTGGGGTTAATGGCAACCTCCTCCAAGAGGGCTTATGCCATACCCAAGTCTGCTGCACCCAGAGACCCTGTCCCTGTGGCAGTCCACTGCTGAACCATACCTCCACAGGTGATGCTCAAACACAGTTCTGCTTCAGAATTGGTGAGTGCAGCTACTAGATTAAAAGATGCTTACTCCTTGGAAGAAAAGCTATGACCAACCTAGACAGCATACTAAAAAGCACAGACGTTGCTTTGCCAACAAAGATCCATCTAGTCAAGGCTATGGTTTTTCCAGTAGTCATGTATGGATGTGAGAGTTGGACTATAAAAAAGCTGAGTGCTAAAGAATCGATGCTTTTGAACTATGGTATTGGAGAAGACTCATGAGAGTCCCTTGGACTGCAAGGAGTTCCAACCAGTCCATCCTAAAGGAAATCAGTCCTGAATATTAATTGGAAGGACTGATGTTGAAGCTAAAAATCTAATACTGTGGCCACCTGATGTGAAGAACTGACTCATTTGAAAAGATCCTGATGCTGGGAAAGATTGAAAGTGGGAGAAGGGGAAGGCAGAGGATGAGATGGTTGGATGGCATCACTAATTCAATGGATATGAGTTTGAGTAGGCTTCAGAAGTTGGTGATGGATAAGGAGGCCTGGTGTGCTGCAGTCCATGGGGTCAAAAAGAGTCAGACGTGACTGAGCAATTGGACTGAACTGAACTGGACTGTTTCCTCCCAGGCTCCTCTTGTCCATGGGATTTCCCAGGCAAGAATACTGGAGTGGGTTGCCATTTCCTTCTCCAAGGTATTTTCCTGACTCAGGAATTAAACTCACATTTCCTGCCTTGCAGGCAGATTGTTTCCCACCGATTCACCAGGGAAGTCAAGACTAACTGGATTGTTGTTGTTCAATTGCTCAGTCGTGTCCAGCTCCGTGAGGCCCCATGTTGCACAGACTGCGGCAACCAGGTTTCTCTGTCCTTAACCACCTCCCAGAGTTCACTCAAAATCATGTCTATTAAGTCAGTGACACCATCCAAACATCTCGTCCTCTTCATCCCTTTCTCCACCTGCCTTCAATCTTTCACAGCATCAGGGTCTTTTCTAAGGAGTTGGCTCTTCACATAAGGTGACCGAATTGGATATTCATGTGTAAAAATATGAATTTAGATCAATACTTTTCACCCCCCATAATGCCTAAATAAAACAACATAAACCCATTATAATTCCAGAAGAAAAGTATGAAAAAAGTTTTTTTTTTTTAATCTAGAGTTAAACAAATATTTTAAAACATGACAACAAAAGCATGATGCACATATTTTTTTTTTTTTAAAGCTGGATTTCCACCCTCTCCCTCTCCCACAGAGTCCAAAAAACTGTTCTATACATCTGTGTCTCTTTTGCTTTGGAAGAATGCCATTGAAACATGTATAATATCATATAAGGAACTAATCACCAGTCTAGGTTCGATGCAGTGTGCAGGATGCTTGGGGCTGGTGCACTGGGATGACCTAGAGGGATGGTGTGTTGGGGGGGGCAGTGGAAGGGGTGTTCGGGATTGGGAACATGTGTACACCCATGGCATATTCATGTTGATGTGTGGCAAAACAAATACAATATTGTAAAGTAAAAAGAATAATAGTAATAATAAAAAAGCAAAAAAAAAAAAAAAAAAGAGCTGGATTTCATCAAAATTTAAAACTCTTCAAAAGATGCTATGAGGAGACAGAAAGAAAAATCATAAATTGGAATGACATATTTATATATCTTATATCTGAAAAAGGATTTTCATCCAGAATGCATTCAGTTCAGTTCAGTCACTCAGTCGTGTCTTACTCTTTGCGACCCCATGAATTGGAGCATGCCAGGCCTGCCTGTCCATCACCAACTCCCAGAGTACACTCAAACTCACGTCCATCGAGTCGGTGATGCCATCCAGTCATCTCATCCTCTGTCGTCCCCTTCTCCTCCTGCCCCCAATCCCTCCCAACATCAGAGTCTTTTCCAATGAGTCAACTCTTCACATGAGGTGGCCAAAGTACTGGAGTTTCAGCTTTAGCATCATTCCTTCCAAAGAACACCCAGGACTGATTTCCTTTAGAATGGACTGGTTGGATCTCCTTGCAGCCCAAGGGACTCTCAAGAGTCTTCTCCAACATCACAGTTCAAAAGCATCAATTCTTCAGCGCTCAGCTTTCTTCACAGTCCAACTCTCACATCCATACCAGAAAAACCATAGCCTTGACTAGATGGAATGCATTAATAACTCTAAAAACTTAGTAATAGGAAAGTGAACAACTCACTTTTAAAATGGCACTGTTATTTGAATACATACTCTTCAAAGACTATATAGAAATGAAAGCTAAGCACATGCAAGAATGTTTAACATCATTAATTATTTGAGAATTCTTAATTAACACATCTATGAGTTATCACTATATGCACATTAGAATGTTTTAAATTAAAGTTTGACAGCATGAGGTATTATCAAGGTTGCAGAGCAACTGGAACTTTGTCACTGCAAGTGGGGCTATAAAATATGCATAGTCACTTGAGAACAGTTTGGCAATTACTTAAAATTAAACATTTTACATATATATATATACATACATGGATTCTAGTTTGATTAAACTATATATATGTGTGTGTGTGTGTTTATTAATAGTATGTATGAGGTTTGTATAGATAAAACTATATAATCATATTACCAGGTTACCTCTAGGCCTTTGTCCTAAAGAAATTGTAGCATACATCCTTGCAAAGATTTGTACACAAATATTAGAGACAGCTTTAATTGTAGCAATAGTACTGAAAACAATGCAAACATAGATATGCAAGGTATAGTATAGCCATACAATGAAATAATACTCAACAATTAAAGGGTATTGTACACCATAAATACATGAAACCTCACAGGTGCTTTGAAAAAAAAAATGAAGAGGGTGCTAAAATTTCAGATCAAAAATAAATATACATTGTATAATTTAGATAGTTGGATAGATGGATCTTAATAAATTTGTGCCTATATCTATGTCTATATACCCTCCTTCATTAGAAGTGACTAGAGAAAAAAATGATATTATGGTGATGAATACATAAAATAAAAGAAACACTTTCTAAAATGAAGAATGACTTTATTGAAAGCTCTAAAAAAACTTATTTTAATACCTTTGTATTTTAAATATCTGGCAAGAATACAAGAAATCCATTATGTAAAAAAGTGCTATAATGAGAGAAAAGAATGCAAAAATATCTGATGTAAGAAGAAATAGATGGGACAAAAAAGTTTTGTCAAAGGAAATTCTATCAGAAAATCAAAATACTTATTACAGAACATGATTTATGTATAGACTATATAATTTCTAGAAATTATCACTTATGTGCAGTAGAAAGATGAAAAGAAAAGGCAGAAAGATTAAATTAATGCTCAATAAAATAATAGACATTTGGGCAAAAGTGATTTTTTTATTCGTGGCTACTGTTTTTTAGAATTCCATTTTATTCAGTTTATTTAATTCACTTTTTACTTCTTAAGTTATTAAAATGTCCTTTTAAACTGTACTATTAATATTTTTCTCAGAGAGAGAGGTGGAAGAAAATAGTGGAAGAATAAGGTGGGGAGATTGTCAGCCTTCCCACAAATACATCAAAAACTCAAGATACATGACAACTCCTACAAAGCAACCTCTAGGTTCCAGCAGAAGACTCCAAACCTCTAGGGGGACAGGATAAGCTCCCTGAAATGAGGTAGGAGAGAGGATGGAGACATAAAAAGGGAAAAGACTGAGAACTTTTGGATGGAAGCTTGTGCCCTGATGAAGAGATGGAGCCCTGAAACAGGAGGATTCCCTGTGCACTGGGAAGTTCCCTCACAGGTGAACCCCAGGGGGAGCTTCATAATCTCGGAAAATTGGTCCAAGCAGGGACTTAGAGGCCAGAAAACAGAAGAAAGCTGCACTTCTCAGCCCATGAACAGCTCATGGACTGTGGGCTGAACCCAGAACCCAGATAAGCCCATAGAAGCCCTGCAAAGAAGAGAGTGGGCCCGGGGTGCTGAGAGTGGGGGTCATACAAACCTCTCCAGCACACACAACTCTTGTGGCACAGAGGGTGGGCCTGGGGAGCTCAAAGAACACACAAGCCCTGCAACATAGAGGGAGGCCCAGTGAGCCAAGACAAGTGCACACAAGACCCATTACACAGAGGGCAGCTCAGAGTGCTTAGGGAAGCAAGCCCACACGTCTCTGTAACACAGAGCAGCTTTGGGGAACCAAGAAAAGATCCACACAAGCCCCTACTTAGCAAGCTTTGGCCAACAGTGTAAGGTGGGAATGGGGAGCAGAAGCACCAGCAGTGATTCCAGGAATAAGTAGGGGGCTGGCAGCAGTGAAAATATGCTAAAAGGGCCACTTTGAAGTGGCTGTGGAAATAGACATGTCTAACATCTCCAAAGCCAGAAGGCCTGCCCAAAGACACACTGAACCCACAGACACCACAAAACCTACTATTACTAGACACTGCAAGGCCCTCTAGAGAGAGGAGATCCAACTCCATCAACTTGAACACAGGCACAAACACCCCCAACTAGGAAAACATCACATGACACATACGTACTGCGGTGTTCACAGGCTTTCACTTTATTTTCCAGTTTTTATTCATAAATTTTAGCTTTTAGATTAGCTTTAGATTTTTATAAAAATGAAAACAGAGTACAGAGTTAATAAAATACACCCCTGACACACAGTTTCTGTCATTAATATTATACATTACATGACTTGGTATATATATTTCATTATGATAAATTATCTTTAGCTGAAAGGAACCTATATGCAGGTCAAGAAGCAACAGTTAGAACTGGACATGGAAAAACAGACTGGTTCCAAATAGGAAAAGGAATACATCAAGGCTGTATATTGTCATCCTGCTTATTTAACTTATATGCAAGGTACATCATGAGAAACGCTGGGCTAGAAGAAGCACAAGCTGGAAACAAGATTGCCGGGAGAAATATCAATAACCTCAGACATACAGATGATACCACCCTTATGGCAGAAAGTGAAGAGGAACTAAAAAGCTTCTTGATGAAAGTGAAAGAGGAGAGTGAAAAAGTTGGCTTAAAGCTTCTCAGAAAACTAAGATCATGGAATCCTGTCCCATCACTTCATGGGAAATAGATCGGGAAACAGTGAAAACAGTGTCAGACTATTTTTGGGGGCTCCAAAATCACTGCAGATGGTGATTGCAGCCTTGAAATTAAAAGATGCTTACTCCTTGGAAGGAAAGTTATGACCAACCTAGATAGCATATTCAAAAGCAGAGAGATTACTTTGCTAACAAAGGTCTGTCTAGTCAAGGCTATGGTTTTTCCAGTGGTCATGTATGGATGTGAGAGTTGGACTGTGAAGAAAGCTGAGTGCCAAATAATTGATGCTTTTGAACTGTGGTATTGGAGAAGACTCCTGAGAGTCCCTTGGACTGCAAGGAGATCCAACCAGTCCATCCTAAAGGAGGTCAGTCCTGGGTGTTCATTGGAAGGACTGATGTTGAAGCTGAAATTCCAATACTTTGGCCACCTCATGTGAAGTGTTAACCCATTAAAAAGACCCTGATCCTGGGAGGGATTGAGGGCAGGGGATGAAAGGGACGACAGAGGATGAGATGGCTGGATGGCATCACCAACTCGATGGAAGTGAGTTTGGTTAAACTCAGGGAGTTGTTGATGGACTGGAAGGCCTGGCATGCAGCGGTTCATGGGGTCCCAAAGAGTCGGACATGACTGAGCAACTGGACTGAACTGAAATGAAAATGTATAAACTAATCACATTTCCTAAGTTTATATCTAATATCCTTTTTCTGTTCAATGGCTATAGAAATTTACAAACATAACATGGTTTTGTCTGTTTTTCCTTATACTTTTTTCAGTTTTTCCTCATGTATTTTCATTCTCTAATATTAGCTTCATAGTGGGAGAAGGCAATGGTATCCCACTCCAGTACTCTTGCCTGGAGAATCCCATGGACAGAGGAGCCTGGTAGACTGCAGTGCATGGGGTCGCTGAGTCAGACATGACTAAGTGACTTCACTTTCACTTTTCACTTTCATGCATTGGAGAAGGAAATGGCAACCCACTCCAGTGTTCTTGCCTGGAGAATCCCAGGGATGGCGTAGCCCAATGGGCTGCCATCTGTGGGGTCGCACAGAGTCGGACATAACTGAAGCGACTTAGCAGCAGCAGCTTCACAGTGAATTTTTTTCTGAAATTAATATATCTACTCCAATTATTTTTAGTGTTAGCATGGTATGTATTTCTCATTTTATTTACTTTTAATCTATTTGTGTTTTTATAACTAATTTTTTTTTTCTTATAAGCAAATCATGGCTATATCTGATTATAGTGTCTTTAGTAGTTGCACTAGACTTTGCCATATATATTTAAAACTAATCTAAGTTCACTTTCAGATAACATTACACCAATTCTTAGCTAGTGTTAATATCATACAACAGAGTATTCTGAATTACTCCCTGCCAACTCTGTAATACTGTTGCTATTAATTTCACTTAAAAGTCACATATATGGTTAAAATTATTATTTTGAGCTAAATTTTCTGGTCAATTAATTAAGAAGAATAGTAAAACATTTATTTTACCTTCAATTGTTCCTTCCTTGGCATTTCTTTAATTTATGTAGATCCACGTTTCTAACCTACTTTAAATTGCTATAAAGAAATTAATTTTATATTTTTTATAGGGTAGGTCACCTGGTGATTCTTCTTGCTGTTGCTGTCACTCAGTAACTTAGTCATATCCAATTCTTTGTGACCTCTTTGCATCATGTGGCCAAAGTATTGAAGCTTCAGCTTCAGCATCAGTCCTTCCAATGAATATTCAGGTTTGATTCTCTTTAGGATTCATTGGTTTGTTCTCCTTTCAATCCAAGGAACTCTCAAGAGTCCTCTCCAGCACCAAATTTGAAAGTATTAATTTTTTAGTGTTCAGCTTCACTTATGGTCCAACTCTCACATCAGTACATGACTACTGGAAAAACCATAGCTTTGACTATATGGAGCTAAGTTGGGTAAGTGATGTGTCTGCTTTTTAATACACTGTCTAGGTCTGTCATAGCTTGCCTTCAAAGGAGCAAGCATCTTTTTCCTTCATGGCTGTAGTCACCATACACAGTAATTTTGGAGTCAAAGAAAAGAAAATTTGTCACTTTTTTCACTTCTTCCCTTTCTACTTGCCATAAAGTGATGGGACCGAATGCCATTACTTAGTTTTAACTAATGTTAATTTGCTTGAAAAGAACATATTTGTTATGGACAGCCCTTGGGGCATATTTCCAGTTACTTTACCCTTTCCATTGCCTGAAACAATAGAAAGGGCAGTTTCCTAGATGCCTTACTTCTATAACATAGTTAGGTTCCAGGTGATAATGCCTCCTGTAGTGTGAAGTCCTTCTAAGACTGTGGTGCCAAGAAATTTCTCAGTCTTAAATTAATCCACACTCATTCTGCACCATTTCATTATAATTCTTATAAAAGTGTTCTTAGCAGTGTATGTTCATCAGCTTTAGCTTCAGATAAGATGATCTCACTGGATATTTTATATATCATCTCTTTAAACTGCAGGATGGGAGTCTGCCTTGTGACCTCAGTTCTCTGACTGAGATGACTATAAGAAAAGTCACTGGTTTTCAATTTGTTCAGCTTCTTTTCTTTTAAAGTTAGAACAAGAATGACATTTTAAAAATCTTTTACATTTCATAGCTGAAACAAGCAATGTACATATTTACCAATATTTTTATTTTAAAAGCTAGAATTTTGATTCTTTACCTTCTGGATAACAATAATACATAAATGTATCCTTTTATGTGAAGTTTATCTAAACAATAATGTCTGTAAAATTCATTAAATGGAAGACAATGTTGTCCCACTACATCTTTCAGTTCAGTTCAGTTCAGATCAGTTCAGTCCCTCAGTCATGTTCTACTCTTTGCGACCCCATGAATCGCAGCATGCCAGACTTCCCTTTCCATCACCAACTCCCAGAGTTTACCCAAACTCATGTCCATCGAGTCAGTGATGCCATCCAGCCATCTCATCCTCGGTCATCCCCTTCTCCTCCTGGCCCCAATCCCTCCCAGCATCAGAGTCTTTTCCAATGAGTCAACTCTTCGCATGAGGTGGCCAAAGTACTGGAGTTTCAGCTTTAACGTCATTCCTTTCAAAGAAATCCCTGGGTTGATCTCCTTCAGAATGGACTGGTTGGATCTCCTTGCAGTCCAAGGGACTCTCAGGAGTCTTCTCTAACACCATAGTTCAAAAGCATCAATTATTTGGCACTCAGCTTTCTTCACAGTCCAACTCTCACATCCATACATGACCACAGGAAAAACCATAGCCTTGACTAGACGGACCTTTGTTGGTAAAGTAATGTCTCTGCTTTTGAATATGCTATTTAGGTTGGTCATAACTTTCCTTCCAAGGAGTAAGCGTCTTTTTATTTCATGGCCAAAATCACCAGCTGTGTGATTTTCAGTTCAGTTCAGTTCAGTTCAGTCGCTCAGT
>SJYT01064299.1:13904-62583 GCA_006410635.1 Cephalophus harveyi | reverse complement strand
TAGTGATGCTTTCTAAGGCCCACTTGACTTCACATTCCAAGATGTCTGGCTCTAGATGAGTGATCACATCATCATGATTATCTGGGTCGTGAAGATCTTTTTTGTACAGTTCTTCTGTGTATTCTTGCCACCTCTTCTTAATATCTTCTGCTTCTGTTAGGTCCATACCATTTCTGTCCTTTATCGAGCCCATCCTTGCATGAAATGTTCCCTTGGTATCTCTAATTTTCTTGAAGAGATCTCTAGTCTTTCCCATTCTGTTGTTTTCCTCTATTTCTTTGCATTGATCACTGAAGAAGGCTTTCTTATCTCTTCTTGCTATTCTTTGGAACTCTGCATTCAGGTGCTTATATCTTTCCTTTTCTCCTTTGCTTTTCGCCTCTCTTCTTTTCACAGCTATTTGTAAGGCCTCCCCAGACAGCCATTTTGCTTTTTTGCATTTCTTGGAGCCCCAAAAAATAAAGTCTGACACTGTTTCCACTGTTTCCCCATCTATTACCCATGAAGTGATGGAGAGTATTATATAAAAAATGGATGTTATTTATAAGAATCATTCTATCTATTCTAACATATTCATCATTTACAATATATTTTATGTATCATTTTCTCTCCATTCTATTGTCATCAGTCAAGAGAAACCAGATTTCATGAACTCTTTCTTTGTCACTGTAACATAGGTTTCCTCCTTTTTCCAGTAACTTTCCTTGTTTTTCTCTTATTTAAAAATCTGTCAAAATAAATAAAGTGCAAACCATTATCTTTTACTGTCTGGTTTACTTTATATTTCCAAATTACTATCTGTTTACCCTCAACATGAACCCTCAATTCTGCTCTGTTTTCTGTTTTACAAGCATACTTTGTTCTTTCTTGCCTGAGGGAGGCATTATTCCTGTATTTATTACAATTCACCATGGTTTCTTCCTAGAAAACATTAGTTGCTTCCTATCTTGTCTATATTATGATATCTAAAGTGACCAGCATAATTTGATTTAAAAGTAAATACAATCAAGACATTTTCATGTTAAGTATTCTTTTTGGTTTCTTGTCATACCATGGCTACTCATTCCAGTATTCTTGCCTGGGCAATTTCATGGACAGAGGAGCCTGGAGAGCTATAGCTCATTTTCACTCTCATATCTAAAAGAAAAATTTATTTTTTTTTTTACCTAGATCCAGGATGCCTTCCTTGGAGAATGTTCTGAATTTTTTTCTTCAGAGTTTCCCTTGTTATATCTTAAGGTCATTTCACAGAAGTGCCAGCGGTTCTTTTATATTTCCTGAAATGAAGTAAGATTGGCATCTCAGGAACATTGATGCTACTGTTTATCTGGTTGGGAAGTATTCTCTTAGAATATGCACTTTATGACCTGCCTCCTTATTTTCCATTGGCTCCTCAGAAGTTGACTCTTTAAAGAACCCTTTCCTTACAACCCTTCTGTAATAGTTTTTATCACTTTTATATTTTCCCCAAAAACCTTTGATATTTTTCAATCATCTTACCTGGCATGTTTTTCTTGATAGTTTTTTGTTTTGTTTTGTTTTGTTTTTTTACCGTATTAACTAATATAATATTTTTTTGTCTAACTTGACAAATGGTGCCCACGTTAAAGTTCTGTGAGTGTAGGATTTTGTCTGTCTGATTTCTTCTTCTATGCAAAATAAATTAATGAATGCATTTTGAATAAAATAAGCTCAGGCTTTATACATACCTAAATTACAATCTTTTATTATGCTTTTATCAAGTTTTGCATGCAAGGTTTCATGCATGAAATATTCCATACCTAATTTATATTTACATATGTATATATTAAACTTACTCTTTTTATCTGCAACAATAATTGTGATAATCATAATTTACTGAAGATTGATTTCATTGCATCTTTTTTCCCTTATCAGTCTCTCCACAAAGTCCCATGTTTTCTGATTTTCCCTTAACATCTATACCATAAACTCCATGCAGTCATATATGTATTATCTCTTCTGTCTCCATTTCTCACTTTTGACAACTTCTGGGACTGTGCCCTTTGCAGTTTATAATTCATGCCAGACAAACGACCTAGATCCTTAATCTTTTTGACTAATATTTCACTCTTGACGTAATTGATGATCTAGTCTTTCCTGAGAACCAGGCAACTCTGTGGTTCTCTCAAGGGGTATCTGTTTGATTCCATACTCTTTGTACCACTTGTTCTGTACTGCTTTTCTCTCACTATGCCAACTGTGTTGAATATGTTGATAGCAAGCTATATCATTAAATATATGTCATTGTTATAAACATTTATCAACTCACTGTTTACTGGACTTAATTTTTCAACTATTTAAGTTATACTTTACTATCATGTTTTCCAAGACTACTTTATTTTAAACTTTAGAATTTGGAAAATTCTAAAGCAAAGCAAATCAAGTGATTTGATTTATACTCAAATCAATCAAGTGATTTGAGTATATATAAAACTTTATCAATAAACTGGTCTCCTTGAAATTACCTCTCATATTAATCTCCATTAACCTTAGACAGTTTCCCATGGTCATCACCTAGACATAGTCTTTCACAGTTCAGTTCAGTCACTCAGTCATGTCCAACTTTTTGTGACCCCATGGATCATAGCATGCCAGGCTTCTCTGTCCATCACCAATTCTACTAACTGCAATTTTCCAATAATCTAAATTTCACGTATTGCCTCTTCTATGTTTGCATCTCATTCCTAGATTGAAATGTTAAATAACATAATTATTGTCTCCTCACAGATTTTATGTGTCAAGAGTCTGGTCATGGCTAAGCTGGGCCCTCTGCACAACTACATTCATGAAGTGAGCCAAGGATGATCTCTTTTCTCTGGGCTGAACTGGGGATAGTTTGTGTCAAAGCACAGTTAGGTGTTTGGTAAGGTTTATTTTTTGTGACTATAGGACTTATGGATGGTCAGGCAAAAGCAGCAAGCAGAGCAATTCTAGAAATATTCTAATATAAAGATGACATGGAAGTAACATTCATTACTTTTGCCACATACTGTAAGTTTGAAGTGATTCATAGGTATAGTCCATAAGGGGTTACAAAGAGATATAAACAACAGGGTGTATGTATCATTGGGATCTCCTCAAAGTCTGTCTTCTAAATCCATTAACGCTTCCACTGCTAATGCCTTTCTCTGCTTCTCTTTACAGAAAAACTAAACTTCAAAGCTTTCTGGGCTTACTGCCTTGAATTTTCCTTTGTCAATTTCTTTGTATGTATTCAATTCATTATTTCCCTTACCCTTCTTGCCAAACTGCCTTAGTGTAGGTCACCAGTCATCTATATATGATGAAATCCCATGGTCAATGCTAAATTTCCATTTTACTTGGCTCATAAACTATGGTAGTCACCTGATAATTTCTGTCTCCTTTCAGTACAGTTCAGTTAAGTCACTCAGTCGTGTCCAACTTTTTGTGATTCCAGGACTGCAGGAGACCAGGCCTCCCTGTCCATCATCAACTCCAGGAGTTTACTCAAACTCATGTTCACTGAGTCAGTGATGCCATCCAACCATTTCATCCTCTGTCATCCCCTTCTCCATGCACGTTCAATCTTTCAAAGCATCAGGGTCTTTTCAAATGGGTCAGCTCTTCACATCTGGTGGCCAAAGTATTGGAGTTTCAGCTTCACCATCAGTCCTTCCAACGAATATTCAGGACTAATTTCCTTTAGGATAAACTTGTTGGATCCCCTTGCAGTCCCAGGGACTCTCAAGAGTCTTCAACACCACAGTTCAAAAGCATCAATTATTTAGCACTCAGCTTTCTTTATAGTCCAACATTCACATTCATACCTGACTACTGGAAAAACCATAGCCTTGACTAGATGGACATTTATTTAATTTCATAGCTGCAATCACCATCTGCAGTGATTTTGGAGCCCCAAAAATAAATTCTGCCACTATTTCCACTATTTCCCCATCTATTTGCCATGAAGTGATGAGACCAGTTGCCATGATCTTAGTTTTCTGAATGTTGAGCTTTAAGCCAACTTTTTCACTCTCCTTTTTCACTTTCATCAAGAGGCTCTTTAGTTCTTCTTCACTTTCTGCCACAAGGGTGGTGTCAGCTGCATATCTGAGGTTATTGACATTTCTCCTGGCAATCTTGATTCCATTTTGTGCTTCATCTAGCCCAGAGTTTCTCATGATGTACTCTGCATAGAAGTTAAATAAGCAGGGTGACAATAGACAGCCTTGACATAGTCCTTTTCCTATTTGGAACCAGTCTGTTGTTCCTTGTCCAGTTCTAACTGTCGCTTCCTGACCTGCATACAGATTTCTCAAGAGGCAGGTCAGGTGGTCTGGTATTCCTATCTCTCTCAGAATTTTCCACAGTTTATTGTGATCCATACAGTCAAAGGCTTTGGCATAGTCAATAAAGCAGAAATAGATGTTTTTCTGGAACTCTCTTGTTTTTTTTTTTGATGATCCGACAGATGTTGGCAACTTGATCTCTGGTTGCTCTGCCTTTTCTAAAACCAGCTTGAACATCTGGAAGCTCATGGTTCATGTATTGTTGAAGCCTGGCTTGGAGAATTTTGAGCATTACTTTACTAGCATGTGAGATGAATGCAATTGTGTGGTACTTTGAGCATTCTTTGACATTGCCTCTCTTTGGGATTGGAATGAAAACTGACCTTTTCCAGTACTGTGGCCACTGCTGAGTTTCCAAATTTGCTGGCATACTGAATGCAGCACTTTCACAGCATCATCTTTTAGGATTTGAAAAAACTCAACTGGAATTCCATCACCTCCATGAACTCTGTTCATAGTGATGCTTCCTAAGGCCCACTTGACTTCACATTCCAGGATATCTGGCTGTAGGTGAGTGATCACACCATCATGATTATGGGTCGTGAAGATCTTTTTTATATAGGTCTTTGTTTTCTTGCCACCTCTTAATATCTTCTGTCTCCTTTAAAAACTATTTTTATATGATTTCTAGAATGTAGCATTCTCTGATTTTCCTATTTCATTAGAGTCCTTTCTCCTGTTTATATTTCTGATTATGTTTCTTATCCCTAAAAATATTTTCCTTGAAACACTCCATTTCTTATTCTTTAAACCTCTCTTTGTGTATTTATTTTTATTTTATCGACTACCTAGATGATCTCTTAAATTGTCATAGTTTTATATGTCATCTGTGAACCAATGTTCCCAAAATTTATGTATTTCTTCTGCGGTCCCCCTTTGAATTAATTTTTATTGTACTTCATTTTATATAATAGCTGCATACTGATATATAATAGCTGCATACAACAGCAACCCTCCAGCTGATTAAACCAACATATCTGTAGCCACTCTCACCCTCTTTCTTTGCTTATTTATTGTTTGCTTTCTTCCCTTTCTCTTTTCCTCCCTCTTTTTCTCTTCTTCACTTCCCTCTCTTTTATACCCCAGTAATAAATTCATCACAAAACCTCCTTGGAACAGTTTCCAAAATATTTCTGGAACGTGACTACTTCTAATTCTGTTTTCAGCTATATTTCTGTTTCATGACACTTAAACATTTATTCTGGATTATTGAAACAACCAGCCATCTGTTCTTTCTTCTCCCTTTTCATTATTTTCTTCCTTTACAACAATCCCCAATTTCAGGGTTAACTTTTAATATAGCAAATAACTCTGTTTATTTAGCTTTTAAATAAATAATTGTTAGAGAAGTTTTTAGCTTTCAACAAACATAGATCAGTGGGAAAAATTGAAACCAGGAAAGGGTACATCAACATTTATATTACCTATCAGCATTGGTAGAGTCAGCTGATACTTCTGTTTGTGTTAAAAAAAAAAAAAAAAAACTACTTTTACATGATTTCCAGTGGAAGAAAAAATGGACATAAATACTGGAAGAATGAAAACCAAAAGCACACTAGCTAATTTTTAATGTGCTTTGAAGCTTGAAAGGATTTGATTGTATTTAATTTTATATGCCACTAATAAAATATACAACTATTATCCAAATGTAAACACCACAGACTTGGAACTTAGTACCTTCCAACTATTATGTTTTGCCTCTTATTCTTTGTCAATACACTATAATTTGATATTTGGATCTTTGATATACTAGATAAATGACTCTAGAAAATACTTTTAACTAAAAATGAATAACAACCTACTTCACAAAAGTAGGCTGTTTAGAAAAAAAAAATAATTCAAATATAAGTTGTACATTTATATAATAATGAATAAATTTTAAATTTATTATAAATTTATAAATCTTTATAAATATTTTGTATTTGAAAGCACCCTCCCAAAAAAATCCTATCAATTTTGTCATAAGTTACAATTCCATCATGTATTTCACTTCTTTGAGTCCTAAATCTCCTAAAAGTTACAAGCAAGTATGCTAATTTTTACTTTGAGATTTGAGCATTTGATTAAACAGCCTTCATTCATACTCTTATTTCCCTTCAAGGAAAAGTTTTTTTTTTTTTTTTTTTTTAAGTAAAAATTTTTATTTAAAAAAATTGCTTGGGCATTTTAGAGACTTTTTAAAACCTTTTTTGGAAACTATTTTGATAGATTATATTTCAGAGTAGTTTTAGGCAAAGTTAAGTGTAAGACTGGAGAAGGTAGTGGCACCCCACTCCAATCCTCTTGCCTGGAAAACCCTATGGACGAGGGAGCCTGGTAGGCTGTAATCCATGGGGTCGCGAACAGTCGAACACGACTGAGCGACTTCACTTTCACTTTTCACTTTCATGCATTGGAGAAGGAAATGGCAACCCACTCCAGTGTTCTTGCCTGGAGAATCCCAGGGACGGGGGAGCCTGTTGGGCTGCCGTCTATGGGGTCACACAGAGTCGGACACGACTGAAGTGACTTGGCGGCAGCAGCAGCAAGTGTAAGACAGAGAGGTTTCACATTTATCTCCTGACCCTAGCCTTCCATTAACAACAGCTCCCCCCCGACACACACAAAGTGGCAGAACTGATGAACATGAATTGAAGTGTCATAATCTTCTGAATTGTATTGTTCACGTTGGTTCCACTCTTGCTGTCATAAAGATTACTTTTTAAAAAAGACTTATTTTTTCCTATTAATACAAGCTAAAGAGTATATGCCAATGAATTATCATATCAAGGAAAATTATGAAAAGATAAATCAAGTTTGTTTTATATTCAGTATTTATCTGTGCCATGATTTTAAGAACAGAGAGAAAGCATTACTTTCCATAATAATCCACTTCTTTTAGCCTACACACAATTTACTCCTCATAAGAAGAAACCTTATTGAAAATAACCACAGACCTTCACTGTACAATTAGTATTATAATTATTATTCTACAGAGAGAGACACTTAAATTGAGTAACTTTCTTGGCTTTTCAAGCCTGAAAATACTGAAACCAGGATTGAAACACAGGAGTTAAAGAATTTCTCTTATAAATGTTCTGGATTTTGAAACTAACTCCATTCTAAATTATGGTATAAGATAATTTTTATAATATTGTCTTTACTCACCTCTTTATATTCATGGCCTGGGAGAAAGGCTGAACATTAGAAATTAGGGTTTCTATGTAACTTTTTCATAAAATTAGTATTGTAGTTTCTTTAAAAAAAATTCTCAATAACTTTTTAAAATAATTTACAATTCAAAACCATGATCTCTATTGAAGTTCACAGTACAAATCCTTGGTAAAGAGAGAAAATCAGGTGTTTTCACTTTAAAGTTGTTTAATGAAACAAAAAAGACAAGATGATTAGTTGTCTAGGAGGTGAGTCCATATTTTCTGTACACAAAGTAAATGTCTAGCTGATCAAGATACTTCTAAAGGAGCCTGCACATATTATCTAGATATATTTATAGATGTCTTCAGATGGCACCAAAAATGTATCATATAAGGAAACTGCAACCAAGAATAAATAAGCACAGGGAATAAAACCAGAAGGACTGGTTTCAAAAATGGTTTTGAGTGTTGGTTTTGTTGATAGTCTGTGCAAAAACTTGAGGTATATTAATTGAGACTAATTAAATACTGAATCTTCTGTTAACAAAAAAAGTGTCATGAAAGTTCATTAAGATCATTTGTGGACTAGAATAACTAGTGTGAGGTTAATGAGTTAAAAAAAAAAAAAAGCCTGGAGGTATACCAAACAATTATTAATTATAGATGAGGATGAATTTGTTCACTTTGAAGAACAATGTGTTTAAATGGTCATGGAAATTAGAGGTGGCACAATCTGGTTTCCTAAGAGTAATCCCTCCTGTGGAAGGAGTTACTAGCTTTACTAAGCTTTACTCTTTAATCTGTTGAAGTTTTCTTGTCTAAAAGCAAAACAAAGTTTACAAAGTCTCAAAATAAATTGTTTTTGACAATTGGATAGCAGATTTTCTGAATTGCTACTATATATCATGTCCTGTCAAATAGAAGTTATTTTTTATCTGCTATGTGGGAACTTTACATGTCTTTTTTCCAATCCCTTCTTATCCTCTCTATTCTTCTTTCAGCTTTCTCCTGTGTATCCATGCTTATGAAATAGAATGAGAAAAAAGCTCCCCCCCCACCCCCCCGGCAATAAAAAGGCAGGAAAGTGTCAGGGAAACTACTAACCTACTTGGGGCAATTTGTGAAGACTGAGGGTATGGCTGTGGAGAGCAATAACACACTATGAATAAAAATATGTTCATTTTGGGAAAAAATAAACCACTTGAGTCTCAATGCCTATTCCATAATGTAAAAGCCTATTTTCTTTAAAATGTCTGAAAAGTAAATTGCATATGTAAAATTCAGTTTATCTTTTCTTGATACTCTCATTTTTCAGAAGTGCTGGTGTTATTCACTGCTTATTCTAGAATAGTTAGCTAAGAAGATTTATATAGAGGAAAAATAAAATAGTTCATAAAAGATTTTAGTTCAATTATGTTATATGAGCTCCATTAAGTTACTAAATTGTTATATCCCCCAAAAGGCCTTTGATATAAGTAGAATGTGTCTCTGAATCCAAAAGTAGGAGGAAAAAAATAAATAATTCTTGGCCCTTTTTTCAACTTACTGTCAAGTTTTCATGAGGGAGTAGAAAAGTTGTTTTCAGATTTTAAATAAGTGGTTATTTGAATTTTAGAATCATAAATAAGAGCTATTATATGAAAAAACCTTAACCTTATCAAAGAAACCTGAAAAAAAAAAAGATTTCAATCTGAAAATGCTCCATATGCATACATCATAGCAACTCACTCGTAATTAATTACTGATAATGTTGTGAATTTCTTTGGGGAAAAAAAAATAAGCAGGCTAAACTTTCATATACTGGAACTTCCAAAATAGATAAATGTGAATTTCTTGATGTTTCTAATATTAAAAAGAATTGCTTCTGATGTAATTACTGAAAATTAGTTAAATAATCATCTCTATGGCTTCACCAAGTTTCAACAGTGAAATATTTCTCTTTTATTGAAATGCACAGAATATTTAGGGCCACTTTAAGGAGAAATAGCAAATAGATCTAAATTGCTTGACATGCTATTTAGATAAATCTTTAATTCTTCTCAAGGAAGATAATCTATCCAGTGGATATTTTGAGTACCAGGTATAAAGGGTCATCTCCAGTTAATGTGGAAAGCATGGAAAAGTAATAGCAAACTGACATCTTATAAAGAAAAAGGCTTTGGAAGTTCTTAGCAAGGAGCTTGATATTATTTGTAATCCATAGAGTCACAAAAAGTCAAACATGACTGAATGACTAACACTACTACTACTACTACTTTGTCTTGACTGAAAATTCCTTCACTATGCATTGAATTCCTTTCATTTAATTGATAATGTTTGTAATGTGGGAAACTTGCAAAGTTGTGGTAACTCTTTCATGTCAACGATCCTCAAATGAATAGTGATTAGTAACAACATATTTTTCTAAAGTCTATGTGACAAATTCAGAAGCAACTTGTAGCTACACTTTTTGGAAAATATATAATCTGGAAGAAAGTTAAACATACATTCATGAAAACATTCTAGTTTTAAATATGATGACTTTTTTTAGACACTAGTTTGAATCAATGGTTGATATGTTGTTTCTGGAATTGACTGTATGTTACCAAGATCTCTTTAAAAATCTTGCTGCAGGAAATGATTTAATGACTGAAGGCATTATATGTGAAGATTCAGAGAACACATATATTATTTTCAGCCTGTGGGCATAGTTTGCTTGTGTATAATGGTTATTTTTTTACAATAAATATTATTTAAATGTTATAGGTCCTATCATACTGATAAACTTCTTTTAACATTTCAAAGTATCTATGTCTATGTTTATTTATTACTACATTACATGGGCAATATTATTTACATATTTGCAGTATTTCTATCACCACACAGAATCAATAAACCATTCAAAGCTCATCCATGCCAATATAGAGAGGATACATATGCTGTAATAAAATAGTTTATAGTGTATTTATTTAACTGACAAATAGCATTTATTGGTTCCTTGCTATTCTTGCATATGAAAACACTTAAAAATTCGGCATCTTTGAATATCAATCATTTATTACATCTTGTCAGTCTGCTAGGTGTTTGGGTTTTGTTAGCCTGGTTGCATTGCCAGGAAGTACTTTTTCCAGCAAGGGGTCTGGCTAGAAATGGCAAACTGGGTTCAAGTATGCTTTTAGAACTTTACACCCCAAAAAGATGTCCTTTTCATTATAGGGGAATGGAATGCAAAAGTAGGAAGTCAAGAAACACCTGGGGTAACAAATTTGGCTTTGGAATATGGAATGAAGTAAGGCAAAGGCTAATAGAATTTTGCCAAGAGAACTCACTGGTCATAACAGACACCCTCTTCCAAAAACACAAGAGAAGACTACACATGGGCATCACCAGATGGCAAACATCAATATCAGATTGGTTATATTCTTTGCAGCCAAAGATGGAGAAGCTCTATACAGTCAGCAAAAACAAGACCAGGAGCTGAATATGGCTCAGATCAAGAACTCCTTATTGCCAAATTCAGACTTAAAGAAAGTAGGGAAAACCATTAGACCATTCAGGTAGGACCTAAATCAAATTCCTTATGATTATACAGTCGAAGTGAGAAATAGATTTAAGGGACTAGATCTGATAGAGTGCCTGATGAACTATGGACGGAGGTTCGTGACATTGTACAGGAGACAGGGATCAAGACCATCCCCATGGAAAAGAAATGCAAAAGAGCAAAATGGCTGTCTGGGGAGGCCTTACAAATGGCTGTGAAAAGAAGAGAAGTGAAAAGCAAAGGAGAAAAGGAAAGATATAAGCATCTGAATGCAGAGTTCCAAAGAACAGCAAGAAGAGGTAAGAAACCTTGCTCAGTGATCAATGCAAAGAAATAGAGGAAAACAACAGAATGAGAAAGACTAGAGATCTCTTCAATAAAATTAGAGATACCAAGGGAACATTTCACGCAAAGATGGGCTCAATAAAGGACAGAAATGGTATGGATGCAGAAGATATTAAGAAGAGGTGGCAAGAATACACAGAAAAACTGTACAAAAAAGATCTTCACGACCCAGATAATCACGATGTTGTGATCACTCACCTAGAGCCAGACATCCTGGAATGTGAAGCCAAGTGGGTCTTAGAAAGCATCACTATGAACAAAGCTAGTGGAGGTGATGGAATTCCAGTAAAACTATTTCAAATCCTGGAAGATGATGCTGTGAAAGTTTTGCACTCCATATGCCAGCAAAGTTGGAAAATTCAGTAGTGGCCACAGGACTGGAAAAGGTCAGTTTTCATTACAATCCCAAAGAAAGGCAATGCCAAAGAATGCTCAGACTACTGCACAATTGCACTCACCTCACACGCTAGTAAAGTAATGCTCAAAATTTTCCAAGCCAGGCTTCAGCAATATATGAAACGTGAACTTCCAGATGTTCAAGCTCGTTTTAGGAAAAGCAGAGGAACCAGAGATCAAATTGCCAACCTCTTCTGGATCATCAAAAAAGCAAGATAGTTCCAGAAAATCATCTATTTCTGCATTATTGACTATGCCAAAATATTTGACTGTGTGATCACAATAAACTGTGGAAAATTCTGAAAGAGATGGGAATACCAAACCACCTGACCTGCCTCTTGAGAAATCTGTATGCAGGTCAGAAAGCAACAATTATAACTGGTCATGGAACAACAGGCTAGTTCCAAATAGGAAAATGAGTGTGTCAAGGCTGTATATTGTCACCCTGCTTATTTAACTTATATGCGGGGTACATCATGCGAAATGCTGGGCTGGAAGAAGCACAAGCTGGAATCAAGATTGCCAGGAGAAATATCAGTCACCTCAGATATGCAGATGACACCACCCTTATGGCAGAAAGTGAAGAGGAACTAAAAAGTCTCTTGATAAAAGTGAAAGGGAAGAGTGAAAAAGTTGGCTTAAAGCTTAACATTCGGAAAACTAAAATCATGGCATCTGGTCTCACCACTTCATGGGAAATAGATGGGGAAAGAGTGGAAACAGTGTCAAATTTTATTTTGGGGGGCTCCAAAATCACTGCAGATGGTGATTGCAGCCATGACATTAGTAGACACTTACTCCTTGGAAGGAAAGTTATGACCAACCTAGATAGCATATTGAAAAGCAGAGACATTACTTTGCCAACAAAGGTCTGTCTAGTCAAGGCTATGGTTTTTCCAGTGGTTATGTATAGATGTGAGAGTTGGACTGTGAAGAAAGCTGAGCGATGAAGAATTGATGCTTTTGAACTGTGGTGTTGGAGAAGACTCTTGAGAGTCCCTTGGACTCTCAAAAGGAAATCCAACCAGACCACTCTAAAGGAGATCAGCCCTGGGTGTTCTTTGAAAAGACTGATGCTAAAGCTGAAACTCTAATACTGTGGCCATGTCATGCGAAGAGTTGACTCATTGGAAAAGACCCTGATGTTGGGAGGGATTGGGAACAGGAGGAGAAGGGGACAACAGAGGATGAGATGGTTGGATGGCATCACTGACTCGATGGACATGAGTTTGAGTGAACCTCTGGAGTTGGTGATGGACAAGGAGGCCTGGCATGCTGTGATTCATGGGGTCGCAAAGAGTCGGACACAACTGAGACTGAACTGAACTGAACTGAACTGATGCTTTATATATTTTCATTTTGGAAGCATATCATAAGGTGCAGGGAAGAAGTTCTTATTATGATGAAGGCAGGAGCTTTAGAGGGCAATATCCACATTCTTAAAAACGTTTCAAGCCTGTGCTCGTATCACTTATGTTAGCAGCATGCATTCCAAGTGGTTCACAAAGCCAAGACTGAAATCATGAGTCACTGTCACATTGGTTACTAACTGATGTCATTTTTAAACTAAAATGGAAAAATAAAAAAAAAGCAATTGCTTTTGTTATATATCAGGCTAAATAACTGCTTAAGTCCTTTATATTCTTACCATTTAAAATCTATGCAACAAGCAAATCAAGTAGGCATATCTATAACCTCCACTCATAGAGAAACTTAATGGGATTTCTAAAGGTTTATTTTGGCACAAGTCAGAAAAAAAGCTCATGAGTGGACAGGTGATTGAATGTTATCCGTAAGACCCCAGAGTTATGCTGCTAACAGCTATGAATTCTATGGTCTCTTAGCAGTTTGATTCAGACTGTTAGAACAAATCTCATTTCAGGTGATCATTTTAAAATATATTTAAGCTATATCCCTTCCTTGCATTTTGGAGTCTGTTCACAACTTTTGCCAACTTTGCATAAACAGAAAAATTAATATTTTAAAATTTGCATTTCATCTATGTTATTCCTCCACAGACATCATTTTTTAATCAGTCATGCTTCTCTTTTTCCAAAATCTGTATGCCTATTTCAAGTATATTTCATATAACTATGTCGTATATGCAAATAGGCATTTTAAGCTTCATAGAATACAGAATTTTAAGATGCAATTATAATAATATCATGATATCTTTCTTGTGCTATTTAGGATTGAGTATATTGTTACATTTTAAAATTATTTTTCTTATTTTATTTGTAGAGATAATATTTTCATTAATAAAGTTGGCAAATATTTGTTTACTTATTATGCTATAATAGTTTTTGATCTATAGGTTGGGTATATAGATTTAAATGATACACAGATCTTAAAAGCAGTGAAAAACAGAGATTTAAAATTATGCAAAATAATTAGTTTTAAAATGTCTCAGTTAAGTCTAAATGTATGATATCACTTTTATCAGAGAAGTTAGATCTTTATGCAGTTCACAGCATTTGCATTAGACATAAATCCTTTGTTATTTGACCAATTTTCACCTTTAACTTAGCTGCCTCACACAAATTCACTTTTCTTTTAATATTTTGTCTTCTATCATATTAAACTATGTTTTATTTGTCTAAGATCTATATGCTTGTTGAGGGAAACAGAATATTGTCTATTTCTGGCCTTATATGTTTGCTTACTGATAGGTTTTTGATTATGTTGTCAAGTTGACCTGTTTTCATCTTTATTCTTGAACATGTTTTTTTCTTTATTTGAAGTCCTAATTTATTATATTGATAGTTTTTTGATAGTTATGTTTTATTGGGTGGGAATTTTGGGGACTTCAAGCCCAAGGCACAGCGTCAGTTACCCTGAGAAAATTGCACTGAGGAGGTGAGGAAAGGAGCCAGATTATATAGAAGTTTTTCCCTAAGGGCACTGAGGAAGGAGAATAATACCTGCCATTTGGCAGCCATCAGACTGCTGCCACTCCCTGTTGATTTTTAGGTCAGTCATTTGATGAGCATTTCCTTACTACCCAATACTCTCAAAGCATTCTGCTATACATTCTAAGTAATATTCAAGTAAATATGATATTCTTTATTCAAAGAGACAGTATGAGGTATATAAAATAATATATATAATAAATATATTATATTAATATATCAATATAATATAAATATAATATTTTACAAGTTCTTTTATTGAGTTTTTAATTTCCTTATTTACAAATTGGAGATAATACTATTAGGAAGAGCAAGTGAGTAAATACAAACATTTAATTAAATCAGTGCCTCGCACATTATGAAGTGCAAAATATGTTTAGATATGTTTATTCATCAATAGTTAGAGTCTATAGAGGAGAGTAGTTAGTGTTAGTTACTAGCTCAGTCTTTGCAACTCCATGAATAATAGCTTGTCAGGCTCCTCTGTCCATGGAGTTTGTAATCTTTCCCTTCTCCAGGTGATCTTCCTGACCCAGGAATAAAATCGAGACTCCTGGATTGCAGCCAACTTCTTTACCATCTGAGCAACCTGGGAAGCTTATAGTGAGGTATAGAAGTATATTTCACTGAAAATTTGGAGGATGATGGAGTTGTTTGAAATTGAGTGATTAAGGGAAGACTGTCAAGAAAATGACATTTTTCTGATCTTTGAAAACTGATTATGACAAATCAGTTCAGTTTAGTTCAGTCGCTCAGTCGTGTCCGACTATTTGCGACCCCATGAACCGCAGCACGCCAGGACTCCCTGTCCATCACCAACTCTCGGAGTTCACTCAGACTCACGTCCGTCGAGTCTGTGATGCCATCCAGCCATCTCATCATCTGTCATCCCCTTCTCCTCCTTCCCCCAATCCCTCCCAGCATCAGAGTCCTTTGCAATAAGTCAACTCTTTGCATGACGTGGCCACAGTACTGGAGTTTCAGCTTTAGCATCATTCCTTCCAAAGAAATCCCAGGGCTGATCTCCTTCAGAATGGACTGGTTGGATCTCCTTGCAGTCCAAGGGACTCTCAAGAGTCTTCAGTTCATTTCTTATATTCATAAAAGTATTAAAAGCTTTGTTTTACCTCCTTATTCATAAAAGGATTAATAGCTTTGTCTTACCTCCTCATTTTTACTGGTGATTTATTTATGATAACACGCACAAATGAACTTTGTAAGTGATAAACTCTTAAGTAAATTGAGGGATTCTACTAAATGATATTATATTATGATTCTACTCTTTTTCTAGGAAATCCACCTTAATTCTGCTCTTCCAAACTAAGGGTAAGCATTGCTATCTCCATAATGTTTAATTATTTAAATGTGGGTATAAATATGCTAGAGAATTATGTGAGTCGCAGTTCTTATCTTATTACTCCTGCTGCTAAGTCACTTCAGTTGTGTCCGACTCTGTGTGACCCCATAGACGGCAGCCCACCCGGTGCCCCCGTCCCTGGGATTCTCCAGGCAAGAGTACTGGAGTGGGTTGCCATTGCCTTCTCTGCTTATCTTATTGAACCGACATTAAATATTTCCAGGAATAAGAACTGTCACTATTGCTGGTACAATTCTTTTGTCCTAGAAGCTCTTCCTCTCTCCTGTGCTTTGGTATAGATAATCTTTCATTAAAGAAAAATGAGATAAATCATTCATTTACAAGTTATCTTATCCCGAGGCCCTGTTTTTGAGGAAATACACACACATACACACAGTTTCCGGAAAACAATTGCTTCCTGTGAGAGAACCCAATTTTCCTTAGTCCAGACCACTGGGGCACTTGAGAGAATTCTTCATAAGTAAACCATGGCTTGCCTGAGATATGCCTGGTTGATTGTCAGAAATTTCTGTGTATTTCTAGCTAAATTCTAAGGACATTCTGCACAAGTCTTATCAAGAAAGATTGAGAAAGCAAAGCTAACCTAAAAATTTAACTTTTCTTGTTCTTCTAAGATCCCCTTTACTTTTCTTCTTTTATATACCCTAACATACCAAATACAAACATCTTAATGCAGGGATGAAAGAAAAAAATTACTAGCAAGAATGATAGCTTCAGTATGCTAGTGCAACCTTCACATTTAATTCAGTTGAGAAAGCCCCTTCTCAATTTAGTTTCACTTTTTATAAATAAGTAACATCTTGGCCATTAGCTAAAGAATTTGGGGTTTAATAGACATAAGGTCAACAGAGACAAAAACCTGGCAAAATAAAATCAGGAATATATAATAATCTCATGCATCTTGCACTTGAACAATAGAACATGTGAAAAATATCTTTGTTTAATAGGTAAGGAAATCTGGGATGAGATGGTTGTGTCAGGGAAATTTGTACTTTCCTCAGTTCTGTCTCATCAAAACAAAAATTTGAAGCCAGACGGATTAGTGTTACAGCCCTTGGATGGACAGATGTTACAGCCCCATGTTACAGCTCAGTTTTATTTAGAAAGTAAAGGAAAATGCATCCTTGAAGCCTGAGGGTGGGCCAATCCAAAACCGTGAAGAGAAAACCCCAGCCCAATTTGGGGTCCTCTTTTCATATGTTTTTTTTTCTCTTCTCCCTGGGCCTGTCCTGTATAGATTGGGCTAGCCAGGAGTGCTGCTTTTCTTACCTGAGGTGCTCACTCTGGTCCTCTGATCTTCCTTCGTTCTATTTTTGTGGGCTTTTCCCTTTGTCTTTTAGTCACTGCCTTTCTGGACTCCTTTTTCCTATTTTAACTCCCAAACAGTTGGATGGGGTCACCAATCCGATGGACATAAGTTTGAGCAAGCCCTGGGAGATGGTGAAGAACAGGGAAGACTGGCATGCTGGAGTCCATGGGGTAACAAAGTGCTGGACAGGACTGAGTGACTGAACAACAACAACAAAGGAAATATGGTTGTCTGGAGGAATAATATGGAAGTCACCTGATGTACTTTAAGTAAAACCCCTAGATCTTAAACAGTGATTCCTCAATAACCTTCAAGCACAACATGAAATTCCTCATGTTACTACAACTGCTTTGCAATATTTTATTAAACAAATTCACATACATATATATACATATTCATATATTTGGTTATTATTATTTGTTGCTGTTTAGTTGCTAAGTCCTGTCCACTTCTTTGTGACCTCATGACTGCAGCCTGCCAGGTTCCTCTGTCCTCCACTATCTCCTGGAGCTTGGATAAATTCATGTCTGTTGAGTTGGTGATGCTATCTATCCAGCTCATCTACTGTTGCTCCCTTCTCTTGCCTTTAATCTTTCCCAGCATCGGGGTCTTTTACAATGTGTAGCCTCTTTGCATCACATGGCCAAAGTATTGGAGCTTCAACTTCAGCATCTGCTTTCCCAATGTATATTCAGGATCAATTTCCTTTGTGATTTACTGGTTTGATCTCCTTGCAGTCCAAGGGACTCTCAAGTCTTCCCCAGTACCACAGTTTGAAAGATTACGATGTACCTGGAAATATGAAAATATTGAAGACATAATAGGGAATACCAGTAACTGAATCATAATAATACAAACAACAAAACAATATGTCCATAGAATAAGTGACTTAGGCTGCTAGAGGGTACTGTAAGGTAAGTGTTTTGAACTTTATTTTACATTTGAGAATTTAATTGCTGATAACTGGACCTATAATCTTTGTCTTTTGATAGAGCTAAGATTTTATTTTTAGGAATTTCTCAAATACTAATACTGTTTTCCATAGAATATTTCTTTTCTCACTAGAGTGGATGATACTTCAAGAAATTATGGAGTATTCACACTTCTGGTTATTTTATCTCTAAACTTTAAGTTTCTAGTTTTAGAAGTCACTTAATAAACATTGAATGGCATGCATCATTATACAAAAGATTTCCAAATCCCTCTTAATTCTTTCACTTTCCTGAGGTAGAATCTTTTATTGAGGCTGTTCTGTACTTATGCTTTACATAACATTAAGCCAAAGGACTTGGTGTCTTGATCATGAAAGGCCATAGAAAGATTGCAAGCCTTTTCTGAAAGGGATGAAAATAAATGTATTTTCATTCATTTGTGCTGTCTGCTGTGGACAAGAACATCCTGCAGATAAAAGAATCAATATTTTTGAGCTGCAGACTTAGCCTCAAATGTAAAAGCATTACTGGAGTGCAATGTTTTGAAGCAAAAAGGAAAAGGAAGGAAAAATAAGCTTCTATAAAGCTTCAGCATAATTCTTTTTCTTTTCTAAGAATATTTTTTTCACTTTGTGTTAACAGTGTTACTGGAAATGTACAGGATTGTAATTAGAATATTAGGAGAATAAGATTAATGTGAAAAATGCAACAGAAATAAAATAAAATGCAGTATATAATTGCCAAGACATGAATGATTACTTTTACACCAAAAAAAGGAAAGAAAAATCCTTTTGAGATTAGCATTTCCAAAGGGACTGAATCTTTAACAGGATTTAAGTTTCAAACTCACAAGTGGATTAAACCATGGTAAGGAAAAAAAAGCCAAATATCTTGCCTGCCTGTGAAATGTGTTTTACAAGATATTCCCTGGATGAGTATAATAAAGAACATAAGATGTTCACAATGACTTTAGAAAAATATAACTTTAAAATCTCAATGTTACTTGTCAATTCACCTTCCTCCTTTCTCCCTCTATTTTTCTCTTACTCCTCCTACCCCTTTTCTCTTTCTTTTTCTCTCTCACATGCTATATATATATTCAAACATTAAGATAATAATATTAAAATGTTAAAAATGCTAATTCAAAGTATTCAGTATATGCTCTGTTGTTGGTTTTACCCACACTCTACACTTTGATAATGTTTATTTATTCTTCTGTGAGTTTTAGCTTACTTCTGATTACTAGTTTGTTTCTAATATTATAATATTGAATAATAGTATAATACAATATTATGTGTATCCTGGAACTCAGAATAGGGAGAGAATTTTGTGTAATTCTCAATCACTCTCCTACCCACCCGTGGCAAGAAATTCTTAAAGAATCAAGATTTTTAAAAACTGTTTAAGAATTATCCAGATATTTCACACTGTTTCCATTTTTGAAGTTAAGAAAGACAAAAAGAGATTACAGTATATTAATCACACTGAAAGGCACACTACACACACAGTTTAAATTCAGTTGGTTTTATTCAGGGCACTTCAGGGCACCATTTTCCTGTTGTGACAAATACTCCTGAAGATTCCTTGTCCATCTTGACATTTGTTTTTTTCAAGATAAAAAATTAAATAACTTACTCTCACTGAGCTACACATCATGACAAATATGTAAACTGTAAAGATATTCAGCAACTTAAGTGATATGAATGATGAGATTCAAGGAGTTGCAGATGCTACTAGCTTGATTAAGGCATCAGAGAAGCCTCCAAATGATATGGATTCTTGGTGAGGAGCTCAGAGGCAGTAAAGAACCTGCCTGCAATATGGTAGACCTAGGTTCAATCCCTGGATAGGAAAGATCCCCTGGAGAAGGGAATAGAAACCCAGTTCAGTATTCTTACTTGGAGAATTCCATGGACAGAGGAGCCTGGCAGACTTCAGCTCATGGGGTCACAAAGAGCCAGACAAGACTGAACAACTAACACTTTCACTTTTTTTTTTTTTTCCCCTGGTGAGTAGCTAAGTCTTTGTTTTGCACATGCACTGGGATGATAGACAAATAATCTAATCAATCTTCTCTGGTATCCCACCAGCAACTGTGCTCCCAAGGCCTTTCAGCCTGTAGTTAATATGCTTTCTTAATTAATATTTACTTCTCTCAGTAGGTTGCATGGCTCCCTTCTTTGTGTAAAGAGGTGGGAGGAGAACACTCTGCTCATGGATCTATTAACTCTTATCATGATCAATATTCTATTTCATTTCCTTAGCTCAGTTGGTAAAGAATCTGCCTGCAATGCAGGAGATCCCAGGTTGTTTCTTGGGTTGGGAAGATCCCCTGGAGAAAGGAAAGGCTACCTACTCCAGTATCCTGTCCTAGAGAATTCCAAGGGCCTAGAGAAGTCCATGGGGTTGCAAAGAGTCTGACACAACTGAGTGACTTAAAAAAAAAAAAAAAAAAACAACTGTTTGCTTTAGGTTTAATTTTGAAATGTTCTAGTGACATCCAAGAATCTAGTGAACTTACAACAAAATCATGACATCTTGGTAAAATAAACTGATATTTGTGAATGTATATCAAAAGCCTAGCCAACATTGAAAGCTGAAGCTGGTTATGTTTCCTACAATGATGATCCTGCAGAGTCGTGATGTTTTTAACTGTTCAATCATTTCTACACATCTCATGTTGCTTAATCCTCAAAATAACCTTGCTAAGAAAATAACTTTTATCTGTATTTTATAGAACCAGAAAATATGTATTTGACAAGCAAAGTCATCCAGCATCCTCATATTGCTAGTTGTTACACAGTGGGAACTGGAGAGTAGGAGACTTGATCAAAACCAGCAAACAGGATATGTTCTCTGCCTGTATCTCCAGCCACATCTTCCACTGTTCTCACCCTTGGCCATCAAGATCCAGTTGATCACAAGCACCTTACTCTTGTCCAATTCCTTAGAAAAAAATGATTCTTTTCTTTGTCTGTGATGTGTTTTCCCTAAAATATTGTGATAGATTTATTCCTTTGTTTTCTTGACCAATTCTTTGTATTTTTCAGATGTCTGTGTAATTGTTAATTTTCTTGGAGATACCCTATCTTTCCACTGCTCCCTAGCCCCTGGTTAAGTATTTTCTGTCAGAATGTCTATTTTATTTTAATCTTTACGAATATTTGAAAGTATTTAGCTTTTTAACATAGTTCATTTTTCAATGCTTATTACATCCACTCTCTTAAAGCTTCTTAAATTTTAAGACACTATTTTTCTTAACATTGCATGAAAACATTGTGCAGCACAATTCTTAAGAGAGAGTAAATGCATACAGTGAATGAATGAAACAATAAATCTAGATTTCATTTGCATTCCAATATTTGTATTTTATACTATTTTATTTTTTGATGGTGAGATACATATTTTTCTCTTCTTTTATTCAAAAAAATGTTACTGTATATGACTGAGTTCACTTATTTCTTTAGATCTTCATTTCTTTGTTTCTAAAATTAAAGTGTTAACTTGGATTACGTTAGAAGAAAGTAATTTATTCCTCTCTTTTTTTTTTGCCACTGGTGTCTAGAAGAAAGCTTTATCTGTAGAAAGCTCACTCCACCATGGTCATTTTTCACTGTGGACTAAATCCATGGCAGGCTGATTGAAACCGAGTCCATTTTTACTCACTAGCTAAATAAATGGGCATTGTATCAATAAAGGCTTTATGCATCTGGATTCAATTCTCTTCTTATCTTTATAATGTCATTAAAAAGATCAGCATATAGAGCTTCATTTTCCTTCTAGATATTAAACACAATAGGAAAACAGAAAATGAATATAAAATCATAAGTAATATAATTTCAGTTAGTGAAGCAGGTATTAATTGCTTGTACTGGATACTTCATTCATAGATTTTACATCATGTCACATTCTTCTACTTGATATTTCCTATGCAAAAACCAAGTATTCTTGGTTTCAAGGATATTATATGTCTGTACACAATCAATAAAGACTTTATATATTTAAATTACTTTGTTTAAATGTTTTATATAAATTATTTTATAAAATGATTTCCCTAATGTGAAGTCTGATTTTCCCAAGTCTGATATGTAACATTCATCTTGGTTTAGATGATGGATGGTGACAAAAGAATGATAGTAGTGCTAGTACTCCTCAGTAGACATAAAAAAAGAATAGAATAAAACTCAGAGAAACATTCAGCAAAATTCTCAGAATGAAAAATAGAATAGGATGTTAAACTGAAGTGCATTGTCATATTTAATATTTTTTCCAAAGATACATTCAGATAGCATTCTTTCTCTGTATTTCCTTCTATTAGTATAGGCACATGCTGTGGTTAAATAAGGTATATAATTAAGCAGGTGGGAAGAATAAGCAAAAACAGGAAGAATTACATTAACACAAAATACCTAATTAAATGTCTTTGGTAGTAGTGTTAACTTTCTATCATTGTGATAAAGAAAATTACCTTCCTTATTGTCATAGTTGATTTGGCAAATATTTTGACAAAATATTATGAACTGGGTGGCTGATAAACAGAAATTTATTTCTCACTGTTCTGGAGGCTGAGAAGTTCAAGATTATGGCACTGAGAGATTCAATATCTGCTTAAGATGTGCTTCCCCTTTAAAGGCTATCTTTTCACTGTTACCTTACATGGAGAAAGATGTGATCAAGTTTTCTGTGGTCACTTTTATAAGGGTGCTAATCCTAATTATGATTAGGGCTCATATTCATGACCTAATCACCTCCCCAAAATCCATTATTTCAAAGGTTTCCCTGGTGGCTCAGATGATAAAGAATCCCCGTGCAATGCAGGAGACTTGGGTTCCATCCCTAGGTTAGGAAGATCCGCTGCAGAAGGGAATGGCTACCCATTCCAGTATTCTTACCTGGAGAATTCCATGGACAGAAGAGCTGGTGGGCTACAGTCCATCTGGTTGCAAAGAGTTGGATACAACTAAGCAACTAACACTTAAAACTTCAGAAGCATAGTGAAAAATCTATATTTTATGCAAAAAAACCTGAAATTAAAATCCAATTTTTGAAACAAAGACATGTAATTAAAGACATGTGGTTAAGATATGTGGTTAAACTGTTTACAATACAGTGATTAAAAAAAAAAAAAACCTGTTACTTTCTGTGATAGTAATAATAATGCTAAAAATGTCAATAAAGCGACTGCACAGTAAATAATTATATAAAAGTAAAAAGCATTGTAATAAAAACAATAGCATACACATTTTTAGTCATTGGTGTGTGTCAAGCACTGTGTCAAGACATTTCAACAAATTATTATTTTTTTTCACGAACCTTATGAGAAAATGTTATGCTAGGACTTAGAAAGGATAAGTAACTCGCTCCAGGTTACTCAAATTGTAAATTAAAGGGTTTAACTTTAAATCAAAATCTTTTATTCTAAATCATAAGGTCTATAATACTCTCCTTCTAAACCAAGTTTTTCACATACAAAGTTGGAATTATAAAATAAAGGATTTTTGCAATGTCAGTAAGGTAAAATCCCACAGGTGTTAATAAACATTTTTTCCTTGATATATAATAACATTTGCATTGCATGATGACTATTTGCTGTAAATAAATATCTGGATGTCACAAATCTAAGCCTGAACACTAAAGACTTAAAATGTCTAAAATTAGAAATATAATAAGATGAATTCAAAATAATTTTAGTTATACATATATAGTAAATAATATAGATATTGTAAAGAAAGCTATTGTAGGAAAAGGAAATGTAAATATAAATATTATATAAAACTAATTATCATTTTTATACAAAACAGATTTGGAACTCTTTTACTTTTTGAATTTTACACACATACACAAAGCCTTGTATATTTGAAATTTTGTAAATACGGAACTTGACCTTTGCAATTGAGCTACTCTAAGGTAATTTTTCAACCATACACTTTTAGGTTTATAAAAATGTACATATTAATGGAGAATGTGTTATGTCCTATCTCTGAAAATACTGTTTCTATTTCATGAACATAGATGAATTACATAAAACTCTAATGCTTTCATTCCATTCAAAGGCAACTATCTCAGAAAATATGTTCTTTCTCCACCGCCAATGATTGCTTATCTATGCTGCTTTGATGGAAATTTTCTTTTTACCTTCAAATCCATGCATAAATTCTGTTTGAAAAAATTAGTAAGATAGGTTCAACTACCTTTTGGCTCAGTAGATTGTTAAATATGTAAATAGTCTTTTAATTTCTAACTGGCATTCTGCCAAGAAACATCTTTCTGGTCCCCTGGCCAAACCAGGCTTTAGCACATTATTTTCTGTTGTCATCCAAAGTCATTTTAACCAATACTGATTTTTCATTTTGGATCTCTGGCTTTATGAACAATAACTGCAAATATATATATATAGTGTTGCAAGTATATTCTTGTGTGCTTCATACCATGTTCTCTATATTATCTTCCAGGGGAAAAAAAAAAAAAAAGCTATATTTCTCCTGAGCATCTTGAATTAAAAGCATTAAGAGTCTCATAACTGCCATCCTTCTTTTTTGGGTTCTAAGATATTTGGGGAAAAATTAAAAGATCAGCTTAACAATTATGAAAGTTTTGTGCCATATAAGGCAAGAACTGTAGTTTCTTTCTAAAGTGTATAGCTCCTGTCGTGTATTAAGAAAAAAGGATTTACAAGACTCCATTTCATATTGCAAGTTTCTAACAGTGGATGAAAGAACAGGAAAAATGAAATCATTCAACCAGTCTAGTTCTTGAAGAGTCCTCAGAATTTTTTAGATCAAATGGTATGGCATCATTTTATACTTACAACAGTAAAGCATATAGAAACTGATTTGCAACAAGTAAGTAATTTCCTTTCAAAAACACATTCCCATCTAACTACCTGGCAATTATGTGGAACTGATGTAACTATTTGAAACATAATTGACTTACTTAAGTATGACACTTACATGGCTGAACTTTGTGCTTAGGTAACATGAAGTGTTGTTTTTTTTTTTTTTTTTTTTTGTACTGTATAGAGCTTCTCCATCTTTGGCTGCATAGAATATAATCAATCTGATTTTGGTGTTGAAGATCTGGTGATGTCCATGAGTAGAGTCTTCTCTTGTGTTGTTGGAAGAGGGTGTTTGCTATGACCAATGCATTTTTCTTGGCAAAACTCTATTAGTCTTTGCCCTGCTTCATTCCGCATTCCAAGGCCAAATTTGCCTGTTACTCCAGGTGTTTCTTGACTTTCTACTTTTGCATTCCAGTCCCCTATAATGAAAAGGACATCTTTTTTAGGTGTTAGTTCTAAAAGGTCTTGCAGGTCTGCATAGAACTATTCAACTTCAGTTTCTTCACCGTTACTGGTTGGGATATAGACTTGGATTACCATGATAATGAATGGCTTGCCTTGGAGATGAACAGAGATCATTCTGTCATTTTTGAGACTGCATCAAAGTACTGCATTTTGGACTCTTTTGTTGACCATGATGGCTACTCCATTTCTTCTGAGAAATTCCTGCCCACAGTAGTAGATATAATGGTCATCTAAGTTAAATTCACCCATTCCAGTCCATTTTACTTCGCTGATTCCTAGAATGTCGACGTTCACCCTTGCCATCTTTTGTTTGACCACTTCCAATTTGCCTTGATTCATGGACCTGACATTCCAGGTTCCTATGCAATATTGCTCTTTGATGGCATTGGACCTTGCTTCTATCACCAGTCACATCCACAGCTGGGTATTGGTTTTGCTTTGGCTCCATCCCTTCTGACTGTGGCTCAGATCATGAATTCCTTAAAACAAATTCAGATTTAAATTGAAGAAAGTAGGGAAAACAGCTAGACCATTCAGATATGACCTAAATCAAACCCTTTATGATTATACAGTGGAAGTGAGAAATAGATTTAAGGGCCTAGATCTGATAGATAGAGTGCCTGATGAACTATGGAATGAGGTTCGTGACATTGTACAGGAGACAGGGATCAAGACCATCCCCATGGAAAAGAAAGGCAAAAAAGCAAAATGGCTGTCAGAGGGGAGGCCTTACAAATAGGTGTGAAAAGAAGAGAAGTGAAAAGCAAAGGAGAAAAGGAAAGATATAAGCATCTGAATGCAGAGTTCCAAAGAATAACAAGAAGAGATAAGAAAGCCTTCTTCAGTGATCAATGCAAAGAAATAGAGGAAAAGAACAGAATAGGAAAGACTAGAGATCTCTTCAAGAAAATTAGAGATACCAAGGGAACATTTCATGCAAAGATGGGCTCGATAAAGAACAGAAATGGTATGCACCTAACAGAAGCAGAAGATATTAAGAAGAGGTGGCAAGAATACACGGAAGAACTGTACAAAAAAGATTTTAATGACCCAGATAATCACGATGGTGTGACCACTCATCTAGAGCCAGACATCCTGGAATGTGAAGTCAAGTGGGCCTTAGGAAGCATCACTATGAACAAAGCTAGTGGAGGTGATGACATTGTAGTTGAGCTATTTAAAATCCTGAAAAATGATGCTGTGAAAGTGCTGCACTCAATATGCCAACAAATTTGGAAAACTCAGCAGTGGCCACAGGACTGGAAAAGATCAGTTTTCATTCCAATTCCAAAGAAAGGCAACGCCAAAGAATGCTCAAACTACCACACAATTGCACTCATGTCACATGCTAGTAAAGTAGTGCTCAAAATTCTCCAAGCCAGGCTTCAGAAATACATGAACTGTGAGCTCCCTGATGTTCAAGCTGGTTTTAGAAAAGGCAGAGGAACCAGAGATCAAATTGCCAACATTTGCTGGATCATTAAAAAAGCAAGAGAATTCCAGAAAAACATCTATTTCTGCTTTATTGACTATGCCAAAGACTTTGACTGTGTGGATCACAATAAACTGTGGAAAATTCTGAAAAAAATGTGAATACCAGACCACCTGACCTGCCTCTTGAGAAATCTGTATGCAGGTCAGGAAGCAACAGTTAGAACTGGACATGGAAAAACAGACTGCTTCCAAATAGGAAAAGGAGTACGTCAAAGCTGTGAATTGTCACTCTGCTTATTTAACTTTTATGCAGAGTACATCATGAGAAATGCTGGGCTGGAAGAAACACAAGCTGGAATCAAATTGCTGGAAGAATATCAATAACCTCAGATATGCAGATGACACCATCCTTATGGTAGAAAGTGAAGAGGAACTCAAAAGCCTCTTGATGAAAGTGAAAGTGGAGAGCGAAAAAGTTGGCTTAAAGCTCAACATTCAGAAAACGAAGATCAGGGTATCTGGTTCCATCACTTCATGGGAAATAGATAGGGAAACAGTGGAAACAGTGTCAGACTTTATTTTTGGGGGGCTCCAAAATCACTGCAGATGGTGACTGCAGCCATGAAATCAAAAGACACTTACTCCTTGGAAGAAAAGTTATGACCAACCTAGATAGCATATTCCAAAGCAGAGACATTACTTTGCCAATGAACGTCCATCTAGTCAAGGCTATGGTTTTTCCAGTAGTCATGTAAGGATGTGAGAGTTGGAATGTGAAGAAGGCTGAGCACCGAAGAGTTGATGCTTTGAACTGTGTTGTTGAAGAAGACTCTTGAGAGTCCCTTGGACTGCTAGAAGATCCATTCTGAAGGAGATCAGCCCTGGGATTTCTTTGGAAGGAATGATGCTGAAGCTGAAACTCCAGTACTTTGGCCACCTCATGAGAAGAGTTGACTCATTGGAAAAGACTTTGATGCTGTGAGGGATTGGGGGCAGGAGAAGGGGACGACCAAGGATGAGATGGCTGGATGGCATCACTGACTCGATGGACTTGAGTCTGAGTGAATCCCGGGAGTTGGTGATTGACAGGGAGGCCTGGCGTGCTGCGATTCATGGGGTCGCAAAGAGTCGGACACGACTGAGCGACTGAACTGAACTGAAAATGAAGTGTGTGTTTTCACATATATTTGTTATTTCTGTTGTTCAATTAATTGCTGTAATTGCTTTTGCTAAGTCTTGTTCAACTCTTTGTGACCCCAAGGACTATAGCATGACAAGCTCCTCTGTTGTTCACTATCTCCTGGAGCTTTCACAAATTCATATCCATTGTGTTGGTTAGGCTACCCGATCATTTCATCCTCTGCTGCTCCCCTTCTTTGCCTTCAATCATTTCCAGCATCAAGGTCTTTCTTCCCTAATGAGTTGATATTGGGAAGGAAATAATGTGTGTGTGTGTGTGTGTGTGTTGTCCTCAGTTGTGTCCAACTCTTTGCTACCCCATGGGCTGTAGCCTGCCAGGCTCTTCTGTCTATGGGATTTTCCAGGCAAGAATACTGAACAGGTTGCCATTTCCTACTCCAAGGGATCTTCCCAACCCAGGGATAGAATACATGTCTCTTGCATCTCCTGCATTCACAGATAGATTCTTTACCACTTTGCCACATGAGAAACCATATTTAGAGAGAGTATTGTTATATAGAGCAACATGAATTGGATACATAGGTAGAAAAATAGATGAATTGTAAAATAAAATTAAAAATTAATTAAAAATAAAAAAATAAAGCATATTGCAAAAAAAAACTGAAAAAAAATAGATGATAGATCTATAATTGGTATTCTGTAGAGGGATGTTAATCAAATTATTAGTTCATATGAGATTTTTACCTTCATCCTGTAAATGTGTTGTGCCATTCTGGCACATGTAGCAAGATGTGAATGGAAATACAAGGGCAGAATACAATGAGCTCTGGAGGAATCCATAGTAATGAAATGATTCTTTTCACACTTTCACCTGCCTCTTGACTCAGTTAGTCACCTGATTTACAGTGTAAGTATAATTATGAAGATCTCCACATTGCATTTTTAAAAATAGTCCAAATATTTGTTAATTAGGAGGCGCAACTCTTACAGCCATTCTCTTTTTTTAAAGAAATGCACATACCTATATTCAGTGTGGCATTTATTTATTAGAAATACCATTTTGTAACTATGCTATCATACTATGTTTTATTGTGGATATTATTGTGTTGGTTAGCACCTCAGTTATAAAGTTTCTTATGCTTTGATTATCATGATTCTACCCTTACTTTTTCTCATAAACTCTGCTAGTTTTAGTGTGAAACTTTGCAAAATAATTGATTTTTCAGAAACACACTTATGGTATTTTAATAGAAACACCTGTACCTTTGTTGTGTTCTTGTTGGCAACCTACTCACAATTTAAAATTGCTCTTTCATATGATAAAATGAGTAAAGTTTTGAATGAAATTCAGATGTAAATCTGGAAAACCTCTAAATACATGCTTAGAATATTAATAGAAATCATATTGCACCATATTACTGATAGAAAAAGTTGCTCACATTTGAAAACTAACATTAAAATGCGCTATTGGAAATTTCATTTTTCTATATTAGAATGAAAAAATATCAGGGATATAAAAACCAATTTGTGAGAATTCTTAACAAAAATTCTTTTCGGTTGCTCATTTATCCCTTGCTGCACAAACACACATTTGTTTCAGTATAATTTCTGAGGCAGGATAACTAATATCAGCTCGGAGGTAAATCTTATTTACCCATAGGTACCACACTCATGATAGTGTGATGAAATTCTCTTCAATGATATGAAAGGAAAACTATGGCAGCAATTTAGGGAAATTACCTTCATTGTAAAAGACAGATGAACAGCACTTTTTACCATCTTATTTCACTGACAACTGAAGAATCTGTATGTGATACTGGTCTAGGATCTCAAGAACATGAGGAGAACTAAACTGAGGATAGTATAAAAATAGTGCCAAAAAAATGACAAAATCCTGATTCTTCCATAAAGACTCAACTACCAACCCTGCAGTCACCTATATTAAGCAGTTTGTTCCTTAGCTTAACACACTTTCTTATTTTAAGCCATTAATTTTTTTATGCTATACATAATCAAAGTTAGCTTAATTCTCACACTTACTTCCCCACCTCCCAAAACACACAAACACAAGCACACATGGACTTTCATGAAAACTTTATTCCCAAAATTTCTTAGTCACTCTTATCATTTTCCTATATCTGTTTTACTTTTCCCCTTACTTTATTTTTTTTTAGCATATGTAATGCTTTTATTGAACTATTTGTAGCATTCAGATATTAACAGTTAGATATTCTTTTTTAATAAATTTATTTATTTTAATTAGAAGCTAATTACTTTACAATATTGTATCATAAAGACATAATACACTTCCCTAGTGACAAAAATCTGGTTGTAATACAGGATCCCTGGGTCAACAAGATCTCCTGGAGAAGGAAAAAGGTTACCCACTCCAGTATTCCTGCTGGGAGAATTCCATGAATAGAAGAGCTTGGAGGGCTATAGTCCTTGGGGTCACAAAGAATTGGACATGACTGAGTGACTAACATGAAACTAAAGACATAATAGTAAACTTCTTTCTATTATTCCTGGTCTTTCCTATCAATAATTGAGTTACTCAGTTTCAGCCATCTTAAGAAATATAAATGAACATCACTTGATATAATTCCATCTCCACTATATTCATATCTTAGTGTAGAGTTTTCAGTATCATTGCCCATTACTCTAATTACCTATCAACCTCTGAGCATAAGCTGGTTTTGTCACACAGGATTCCAAAACTAACATCACTATACTTCAATACAAATAACCTCTCAGCAGAACCTTATCATGAAAAGTTGAAAATGGTCCTTCAGAGGGATACTCTTGCTACCATTTTAAATCTTTAACATTCTCAACAAGATGGATTTGCCTTTATCAGCTGAGACTTTCCAAATAGCAATGATAGCTATGGATTGCTTCTATAAACATTATTAAGTATCTACTATGTGTCAGGCGTTCTTCAAAGTTCTGTTCATAATTCAGTGAGTAAAACATCACTACCTTCTTGGAACTTACACTTATTAAAATATTATTTCTTAATTTATCTTATTTAAACAAATAAAAAATTCATTTGTTTCTTCTACTCCTCATTCCTCTGCCTCTGGCAATTAGCAGTCTGTTCTTTACATCTGTGTGTTTGGTTCTATTTTTATTTTGTATTTTTTAGATTACACTAATAATACAGATCATAGGATTTTTGTTTTTCTCTGTCTGACTTCACTTACCAATATGCCCTGAAGATCCATTCATTATGTCCCAAATGGCAGGATCCATTCATTAAATTGTATGGCTCAATAATATTCCATTGTATGTATATATACAGCACAATTTCTTTACCCCATCATCTTTTTGATGGATACTTAGGTTGTTTCATTATCCTGCTTATTGTAAATAATGCTGCGATTACTATGGTGATCCATTTATCTTTACCAGTTGGTGTTTTTGTTTTCTTCACATGAATACCCAGAGGAAGACTTGTTAGATCTTATAATTATTGCTCTAAGTCTGGCAGAAACTTCCATACTGTTTTCTATAGTGATTGCATCAATTTATATTCTCACCAACAGTGTACACTGCCTCACCAAGTTTCTCACCAACGTCATTAACACTTTTTCTATCTTTTTTTAAATTTCATAATGATGTTGCTCAGCATCACTAATTATTAAAGAAATAAAAATTAAAATTACAATGATGTATCATGTCAGACCATTTAGAATGGTCATCATCAAAAAGTCTATAAAGGTAGGGACAGGGCTTACCCTCCTACATTGTTGGTAGGAATGTAAATTGGCATGGTGACTATAGAGAAGAGTATCAGTTCAATTCAGTTGCTCAGTCGTGTCCGACTCTTTGCGACCCCATGAATCGCAGCACAGCAGGCCTCCCTGTCCATCACCAACTCCCGGAGTTCACTCAGACTCACGTCCATTGAGTCAGTGATGCCATCCAGCCATCTCATCCTCGGTCGTCCCCTTCTCCCCCTGCCCCCAATCCCTTCCAGCATCAGGGTCTTTTCCAATGAGTCAACGCTTCGCATCAGGTGGCCAAAGTACTGGAGCTTCAGTTTTAGCATCATTCCTTCCAAAGAAATCCCAGGGCTGATCTCCTTCAGAATGGATTGGTTGGATCTGTTTGCAGTCCAAGGGACTTTCAAGAGTCTTCTCCAACACCACAGTTCAAAAGCATCAATTCTTCAGCACTCAGCTTTCTTCACAGTCCAACTCTCACATCCATACATGACTACTGGAAAAACCATAGCCTTGACTAGATGGACCTTAGTCAGCAAAGTAATGTCTCTGCTTTTGAATATGCTATATAGGTTGGTCATAACTTTCTTCCAAGGGGTAAGTGTCTTCTAATTTCATGGCTGCAGTCACCATCTGCAGTGATTTTGTAGCCCCCCAAAATAAAGTCTGACACTGTTTCCACTGTTTCCCTATCTATTTCCCATGAAGTGATGGGACCGGATGCCCTGACCTTCGTTTTCTGAATGTTGAGCTTTAAGCCAACTTATTCACTCTCCACTTTCACTTTCATCAAGAGGCTTTTGAGTTCCTCTTCACTTTCTGCCATAAGGGTGGTGTCATCTGCATATCTGAGGTTATTGATATCTCTCTCGGAAATCTTGATTCTAGCTTGTGTTTCTTCCAGCCCAATGTTTCTCATGATGTACACTGCATAGAAGTTAAATAAGCAGGGTGACAATATAAGGCCTTGAAGTACTCCTTGTCCTATTTGGAACCAGTCTGTTTTTCCATGTCCAGTTCTAACTGTTGCTTCCTGACCTGCATACAGATTTCTCAAAAGGCCAGGTCAGGTGGTCTGGTATTCCCATCTCTTTCAGAATTATCCACAGTTTATTGTGGTCCACGCAGTCAAAGGCTTTGGCATAGTCAATAAAAGCAGAAATAGATGGTAGTTTGAGCATTCTTTGGCATTGCCTTTCTTTGGGATTGGAATGAAAACTGACCTTTTCCAGTCCTGTGACCACTGCTGAGTTTTCCAAATTTACTGGCATATTGAGTGCAGCACTTTCACAGCATCATCTTTCAGGATTTTAAATAGCTCGACTGGAATTCCATCACCTCCATTAGCTTTGTTCATAGTGATGCTTCCTAAGGCCCATTTGATTCACATTCCAGGATGTCTGGCTCTAGATGAGTGATCACACCATCACACCATCATACCATTGTGATTATCTGAGATAGGGAAGAGTATGAATGTTCCTTAAAAAGCAAAATAGAGCTGTCATACAACCCTGCAATCCCACTCCTGGGCACATGTCTAGAGAAAAACACAATCTGAAAGGATAAATGTACTTCAGTGTTCATTGCAGCACTGTTTACAATAGATAAGGCATGGAAGAAACCTAAATGTCCATCAACAGATGAATTGATAAAGAAGATGTAGTATATTTACACAAAGAAACACTACTCAACCATAAGTAAGAATGAAATAATGCCATTTGCAAGCATAGATGGACCTAGATATTATCATAGTAAGTGAATTAAGTCAGATACAGAAAGACAAATATCATAAGATATGGCTCACATGTGGAATATAAGATACAAATGAACTTATATATAAAACAGAAAAACACCCACAAGCATAGAAAACAAATTTATTGTTATGAGGGAGAATGCAAAGGAGGGATAGATTAGGAGTTTGGGATTAGCATATATACACTACTATATACCCTAGAGGGCTTCCCTGGTGGCTCAAAGGTTAAAGCGTCTGCCTGCAATGCGGGAAAACTGGGTTCGATCCCTGGGTCGGGAAGATCCCCTGGAGAAGGAAATGGCAACCCACTCCAGTATTCTTGCCCGGAGAATGCCATGGACGGAGGAGCCTGGTGGGCTACAGTCCACGGGGTCGGACACGACTGAGCGACTTCACTTTCACTTTCACACCTAGAAACCAAAGGACATACTATACAGCACAGGGAACTATACTCAGCATTCTGTAGTAACTTCTATGGGAAAAGAATGTGAAAAAGAATGGATATATGTATATGTATAACTGAATCATTTTCCTGTATACCTGAAACTAACACTACAGTGTAAACTAACTATATTTCAATAAAATAAATTCACTTAATATGTTGAGCATCTTTCATGTGTATCATAAGAGATTTACATGAACAGTTATACACCAAGAAACTGGACACTTGAAAACATGAAGAAAGTTCTAGAAACAATCTACCTAGACTGGACAATGATGAAATGAAAATCTGAGCACTTTGATTACTAGTAAGTAGATAGAATCAGTAATCAAAAACATCCAAACAACAACAAAATCTAGGATCAGATAGAGGACTGCATTCATGAATTTTATCTTCTACCGAACATTCAAAGATGAAATAATACCAATCTATCTCATCCTTTTAAAGCATTTTTATGAGATACACAATATTTTTAAGTTTCTGTTTATCCGCAACATACACACACACACGCACATATGCATAGTTCATGATTGATTCATGTCTTAAATCTCTAGGAGGTCAATATAACTTAGAACATATCAAGTATTGGGTATATGCTATAAGTGAGGCAAAAGCTTACTGTCTTCCTAGATTTTAAAATACAGAGATGAGGGAGAGATATAGAAGTCGTTTGTAGTTTACTAAAAAAAAAAAAAACCCACACACACTAGAAACAGACTGGAGAAAGATACTCTATTAGCTCACATAAAGTGGTTTTTAGTCATTAAGAAAGTAAAAGGAGATGTTATTTAATTTGTGCATAACTGTGGTTAGGAATTCTTTATACTAGAGGTGCAGAATGAGCAAAGAAGCATGCAGTCTATGAGAGTAAAATGCAATTTCAAACTGGAAATAATCTAGGACATCAAAAGATCTTCACTATGCATCTATATATGGTCTATTTTTGAGGTGATAGAAGTCACTAGAGTAATAAAAGAGTGGTATGTTCAGATATCTATTAAAGAGTTAGCTCTGGTTGCCATGTGAAAGCTAGTTTTTAGTGGGGTAAGAGTAAAGACAGAATCATTGGTAAGTTTTTGTAATGCAGGGGACAGAGAATGATTAAGGCCTAAAATAAAATAGTAGTAGCAGATACAGATAGCAGATAAATATGAGACATATTGATCCATGAACTTTTTAGATAAAAAGCTTTTAGACACTAGCCTGTGACTGAATTAGATGAGCTTCCTTTAAGAATCTAGTGATTCCTTTGTTCTCCTTGCTCTAAGCACAAATCAGAGTTTTGTATGTATACCTGTGCATGTGTGTATGTTTGTGTATTACTGGTGAAGTTTTAAAGTACTTTGGCCACCTCATGCGAAGAGTTGACTCATTGGAAAAGACTCTGATGCTGGGAGGGATTGGGGGCAGGAGGAGAAGGGGACGACCGAGGATGAGATGGCTGGATGGCATCACTGACTCGATGGATGTGAGTCTGAGTGAACTCCGAGAGATGGTGATGAACAGGGAGGCCTGGCATGCTGCGATTCATGGGGTCGCAAAGAGTTGGACACGACTGAGCGACTGAACTGAACTGAACTGATATTAAATATTTTTTGAAATTTCAAATACATTTTAGAGAGGGCATAATTGTTTGTGTAGCATTTGATGATTATATTCAAAGAAAGCAGATAACAGATATGTTGTGAGTGCTAAGTCACTTCAGTTGTGTCTGACTCTTTGTGACCCCATGAACTGTAGTCCATCAGGCTCCTCAGTCTATGGGATTCTCCAGGAAAGAATACTGGGGTGAGTTGCCATGACCTCCTCCAGGGGATCTTCCTGACTCAGGGATCAAACCCAGGTCTCTTACATCTCCTGCATTGGAAGATGGGTTCTTTACCACTTGTGCTACCTATGAAGCCCCAAATATGTTGCTATTACTATTAAAATTGAAAACCATATACAAAGAACCATTCTAAGCAAACTGAAGTTTAGGGAATATTACATGGGTGCTTTGGTACTTTTGTAATGAAATTATGAAGAAAATGAAAACTACCATAAATAACACATACAGTAAGTATCCTGTCTTCAGACCTGTCTAGCAGAGCACTTAAAACATGGAAGGCAAAGAAAACTCACTTTCCATTTGATTTTCTACTCACTTTTCAGCAAGGCCTAAGTTGCTCTGTTTGTATAATTATTTATTTCAATTACAAATTACACAAAAGATTTTCCTGTAGCAGTCAGAAAGTACAAGGACTCTATTTACTGCCTGTGACCAGTCATGTGCACCATTTTATAGCTGAATACTACTGTAGGATATTAAGTTGTCACCCAAACCAGAGAACAAGCAACAGTAAAAATTACTACATGATTTACAGCTTAGTCCTGTGTTAAGGGCAGAATCTGTGGTCTGTGCTGGGTGATATCAGTTCTGAGGACTCTAATCCAATTCCAGAGAGTGTACAAATGGACTGCAATTTTCCTTTTTCATCCTGGGATATGCATTACATGATTCTTTGGGCATTTTGATATTATTTACTCTCTCAAAGATCTTGGGGAAAAAAAGAAATAGCATTTACTGAGCTCCAGAGAAACACCAAATTTTTATTATGTTACATTCATGCATTTGAGCAAAAATTAAGCCACCAAATATTAGCATTTATACTCCTTTCACAAGGCTTACTGGGGAGGGCTCTTGATCAAAGGACACATATTATATAGATTGCCTTTAAGGGAGAAAACATAAAAAAGGCCCATATAATAAATTTAGTTTACTTTTAACTTCTTATTTGATCTATATTTCTATTATATTTTGACTAGACCAAAAATGCTTTGTACTCAGTAAAAGATTTAACAAAAGCAAATTGGCATACAGAAATGAGTCAGTTCAGTTCAGTCACTCAGTTGTATCTGACTCTTTGCGACTCCAGGGACTGCAGCTTGCCAGGCCTCCCTGTTCATCATCAACTCCTAGAGTTTACTCAAACTCAAATGTTTATATTAAACATTATAAAGATAATTTCTTTTTAAAGTGAAGTTAGATAAGCATTTTTGTTAATTATATGCTTCATACTACACTGAATAACTTTTTAAAAAATATTTATTCAGATAGCTTGCTGTACATATAATGAAATGAGCAGACAGTGTTATTGGGAGAAAGTCAAGGGGCTTGAAGAGATTTGTCATTACCTGGGCCTAAGAAGGTTGATTCATTTAATATCCACAAGACTCAGTTTCCCTTTGTTTTGGTATTTCATCCACATATGTATATATTATGTATATGCAAATAGTTATATATATGTATATTTATAAAATACTATTTAAGCAATGTCTAACATAATGCCACATTGATTTATTAAGTCAAAATCAAATTTATGCAGTTTAAGTATATTTTTTATAAAAGCAATAAATCTTTTAAATCACTGTGGTAAGAAAAACAATGTCTCCCCAACCACTCATAGGTATCCATGTCTTAATTCTCAAAATATTTTTATGTGTTCTCTATACATGACAAAAATAATCAAGATTAAAGAATGACAAAAGAATGTTAATAATTGACTTTTTAATGAGAAATTTGTTCTGGAATATCTGAATTGGCCAAGTTCAATCCCATATCCTCAGTTGATGGCCAACAAAGACATGGGAACATCAGTCCTATAACTACAAGGAACTGAGTTCTGACAACAACCTGAATGAGGAAAGAAACAGGTCCTCTCTTAGATCCTCCAGATAGGAATGCAGACCTGAAAACACCTTACTTTAGCCTGGTGACACTCATATCAGATTCCTTAATTGTCTTCAAGGAACTTGCAATGAAAAGGGAAGTGATAATTTGTCCAAGGGATCCTGGTGCACTATTTAAGATCTGTCTGGATCTGACCATTGCTATTTCTCTGTGTATGTGTACTAAGTACCTTCAGTCATGTCTAATTCTTTGTGACCTCATGGACTGTAGCCTTCCAGGCTCCTCTCTCCATGGGATTCTCCAGGAAAGAAGAATACTGCAGTGGGTGGCATGTCCTTCTCACTATCATTCCATGCTCCATTAAATGTAGAGAATACATTTAAGATACATTCCATTTGGATGATTACTTATATTCACTACAAAAATGCCACAATCCACTAATTTAAACTAGAATATTAGGGAATTCTCTCTGAAGTGATATTTAAGCTAAGGAGTGAAGAAAGAAAAGGATATATTCCTAAGAACTGGGGAAGGATGGCCCTAGAAATTATTGTACCAGGCTATATTTCACTGCTCTATGAACATATAAAGTAGATGGGTTTACAACATCCAGTTCTAGTAAAGATACACAGAACTTGCTAGCAAATAATCATTCATTAATTCAACAAAATATCTCTTTGTATCTTCTTTTAGGGACATCCCTGGTGGCTCAGACACTAAAGCGTCTGCCTACAATGTGGGAGATCAGGGTGTGATCCTTGTGTCAGGAAGGTTCCCTGGAGAAGGAAATGGCAAACCATTCCTGTACTCTTGCCTGGAAAATTCCATGGACAGAAGAGCCGGTACTGCTGTTCACCTATGTTCATTGGTTCTCTGAGGAAACCTATACATTCTTCCTCAATGGAACTCAAGAATGGTCATGTGATTGATTGGAGGGAAACATAGATTATGTGATGCTTTGATATATCATACACTGCTATATGTCTTTCTATCTATCTATCTCATCATCATCATCCATCAACAGAAGTAGAGTGTGTTAGTAAAATTGGCAAGTCTTAAAGAACTAGCATAACACATTGCTTTACAAGCTCTCCTTTTACTTTACAAGGACAGCCAACAATGTTACAGACAGATTCTACTTTGTGGTGAGTTCCAGCATGACACTGACATGAAAAATTAAATGTGAACAGAGATATAGATATTGTTGTTATAGACTTGTAGAATTTTTAAAATATCATTAATATTATTTAGCATTACCTAGCCTATCATGACTGATAACAGCCAGCTGATTGAGAATTTCCAAACTGTTGTTCTTCTTGGTTAGCAAAACTGTGCCTTCTAAAATGATGGCCACTAGCAACTGGAATATTTAAATTTAAATCAATTCAAACTACATAAAATGTGAAACTTATTTACTCAGTTACCACTAACTACATTTCACATATTAATGTTTAATATACCTGGGGGCTTCCCAGGTGGCACTAGTAAAAAAGAATCTGCCTGCCAGTGCAGGAGATGCCAATTCAATCCCTGAGTAGGAAAGAAACCCTGGAGTAGGAAAATGGCCCCCACTTCAGTATTCTTGCCTGAAAAATACCATGGGCAGAGTAACATGGGGGCTATAGCCCATGGGGCCACAAAAAGCTGGACATGACTCACATGAACATGTGTCTAATGGATACTACACAGAACAGCACATATATAGATTATCATCATATCAGAAAGTTCTATTGAGAAGCACTAGCTCAGAGTATGAAAGATTTGGGCATATTCTAGTTTCCATCACATTTATAACAAATCTTTCTCTACAGGTAATTAAACCTAATTAAGGGAAGTGCTTCAGTAGTTTTCTCAAGCATCTTAAATATCATTGGCTTCCTGTGATTTTTTTATTTTTATCTAAAACCAATTGAAGCTGTTGCTGAACTATTTTCATGAGCTCCTTATTGCCAAATTCAGACTTAAATTGAAGAAAGTAGGCAAAACCACTAGACCATTCAGGTATGACCTAAATCAAATCCCTTATGATTATACAGTGGAAGTAGATAGAGTGCCTGATGAACTATGGACTGAGGTTCATGACATTGTACAGGAGACAGGGATCAAGACCATCCCCATGGGAAAGAAATGCAAAAAGGCAAAATGGCTGTCTGGGGAGGCCTTACAAATAGCTGTGGAAAGAAGAGAGGCGAAAAGCAAAGGAGACAAGGAAAGATATAAGCATCTGAATGCAGAGTTCCAAAGAATAGCAAGAAGAGATAAGAAAGCCTTCTTCAATGATCAATACAAAGAAATAAAGAACAGAATGGGAAAGACTAGAGATCTCTTCAATAAAATTAGAGATGACAGGGAAACATTTCATGCAAACATGGGCTCAATAAAGGGCAGAAATGGTATGGACCTAACAGAAGCAGAAAATATTAAGAAGAGGTGGCAAGAATACACAGAAGAACTGTACAAAAAGATCTTCATGACCAAGATAATCACAATGTTGTGATCACTCACCTAGAGCCAGAGATCCTGGAATGTGAAGTCAAGTGGGCCTTAGAAAGCATCATTCTGAACAAAGCTAGTGGAGGTGATGGAATTCCAGTGGAGCTATTTCAAATCCTGGAAGATGATGCTGTGAAAGTTTTGCACTCCATATGCCAGCAAACTTGGAAAACTCAGCGGTGGCCACAATGACTGCAAGGAGATCCAATCAATCCATTCTAAAGGAGATCAGCCCTGGGTGTTCTTTGGAAGGAATGATGCTAAAGCCGAAACTCCAGTACTTTGGCCACCTCATTTGAAGGGTTGACTCATTGGAAAGACTAATGCTGGGAGGGATTGGGGGCAAGAAGAAAAAGGGCCGACAGAAGATGAAATGGCTGGATGGCATCTCTGACTCGATGGACACGAATTTGAGTGAACTCCGGGAGTTGGTGATGGACAGGGAGGCCTGGCGTGCTGTGATTCATGGGGTCGCAAAGAGTCAAACATGACTGAGTGACTGAACTGAATTGAACTGAAGACCAGACCCTCTGGAATTCATGAATGCTGTTATCCAGCAATTAATAACAGTTAACTGCTATCACTTCAACTTGGTATGTGCATAGTTCTAGAATTAACAGAATGATATCCTTGGTTTAATTGAAAAAATGAATGATTTCTGAAGCTTCTCTCAGCAAATTGATGTTGACTTTTAAAAATGAAATCCAGACACACATCCATGGATTCTAGCCAACAGGAAGCCAACTTGCATTAAAGGGATTGACAGAATCAGGCAGCTGATTGTCACCAATGTTTAATCTGTCCCTCCCAAAGTTTTCAGATGCTCCTGACCACCTGAGATTGAAGAATATATTCTTCCCTAAAGGATCTTTCTCTTCTATCTCAACTTATGTTTAAAACTCAATTTTCTCCTTACTCTTAAACATATCTCTCTTCATAAGCATGATTTAACCATTCTTCACCAAATTTTCTATACACTTACTTCAGCCATTGACTCTGAATCTCTTTCTCCCCATTTATCTATCTTATAAGTTCAAACCTCATTTTTCCACGGTTCTTTTTCAAATTTCTTCTGCCCATTTTGATTAGTTTCCTCAGGAATGTTATGGAATTCCACAAACCAAATTGCATTTTCCTTTATATTTTGTTCATTTGTTTTTTAAAAAAAATTTATTGAGGGCCTGCTGAGTAGAAGGCACTGATCTAGGTACACAAAACATCAATCAACAAATTGGCTATAAATCACTTTATGAGTCTTTGTGGAATGCATTTCAGTGGGAATTGATATGTTTAAGATAATTCTATAAAAGATGCATAAAAGCAATTGCTATACTTTGCAACTTTTTTAATCCCAACCCCCCAACTTCTGGTTCCTCAGAACATTATTTTGGGCCTAATAAGGTACTACTTGGGGCTTCCCTGGTGGCTCAGAGGTTAAAGCATCTGCCTCCAATGCGGGAGACCCAGGTTCGATCCCTGGGTCTGGAAGATCCCCTGGAGAAGGAAATGGCAACCCACTCCAGTATTCTTGCTTGGAGAATCCCATGGATGGAGAAGCCTAGTAGGATACAGTCCACAGGGTCGCAAAGAGTCGGACACGACTGAGCGAATTCACCTCACCTTACCTTCACCTTAACTAAAAACAACAACAAAAAAGTTTGTATGTAACATACCCCAATACATACTGGTAATCTGCATTTTCAAACAGTTATGCTGTGCTTTAATTAGGCACAAAATTCAAATTATTGAAGCATAGTTATTTGTTTTTGGCCGTGCTGGGTCTGTGTTGTTGCACTTGGGCTTTTTCTACTTGCAGTGAGAGGGGGCTACTCTTCCTCACGGTGAGAGGACTTCTCACTGTGTTGACTTCTCTTGGTGCAGAGCACAGGCTCTAGGTGAACAACTAGCCTTCAGTAGTTGTGGCTCATGGGCTCAGGATCAGTAGTTGTGGCACACTGGCTTAGATGCCTGCTGTATATGGAATCTTTCAGGAAAAAAGGACTAAACCCATGTCCCCTGCATTTGCAGATGGGTTCCTATTCACTGTACCAACAGGGAAGTCCACAAAATGTATACTAGATGCTTGGACCCATACAAGCTTGTAGTGAGTGATTTGAGGTTCTAAACTGCTCTCTATCTAACTTCTCTGTCAGTTGTCTGTTATGTCTCAGAAGAAATAATAAAAAGCCATTTAAGGACAGGTGCTCACCTGTGTGGCTTACTTTCTGGCTATTGAAGTTCAAATTATCCCATGTTAAAATCTGTAACTCTCCCAGGAAAATCAGTAGGACCATTTTTTTTTTTTTTAATAGGGAAAAAAACAACAGGCTTCCCTGGGAAATCCCATGGACAGAGGGGCCCTGGTGGGTTAGAGTTCATAGTGTTGCAACTAGTCAGACACAACTGAGTGACTAACTTTCCAACTAACTCGCTAATATTTTACTTGAATGAAAATATGCTGCCATTTTAAAGAAAGCATTTACTTGTGGAGTTTGTCTTACTACATGTGATTGATGGGGAAACAAATCCTCCTGAGGTCACTAAAATGTGATTCAGATTCATACTATGTTTAAATACTACTTGCAGGTAATCCACAGTCTACAATATATGAAAAAGCTTCCTTTAAATCACAGATTTTAAAAAACCTATGTAGAGTACAAAAGAACTTATAAAATATTTGTTTTTATGTGTTCCACCACCAAGAGGATTTATAGGTTACATAAGACACAGATTTCCAAATAATTTTAAATTTTATAACCTCCCATTGACTAACCAGGGCTTCCCTGGTGGCTCAGAGAGTAAAACATCTGTCTGCAATGCAGGAGACCCTGCAGATCCTGCAGGGTCAGGAAGATTCCCTGGAGAAGGAAGTGGCAACCCACTCCAGTATTCTTGCCTGGAGAATCCCATGGACAGAGGAACCTGACAGGCTATAGTTCATGGGGTCCCAAAGAGTCAGAAATTACTGAGAAATTTTCACTTTCACATAAACTGCATGAAGTATATTGATCTAAGGAGTTTACTTATATCAAGTGTCACACTTTGGGATACACACTTGTTTATTTTTCCTTTTACTCATAAATAAGTTTGAGTATTTTTAAAGTTCTCAGAATATAGAATTTTCAACTAATCCTAGACTAAAGCATTGTAGTTGCTTTCTTCTTTCAGGGCACCTTCTGTTCTTGGGTTATTGGCAGACATAGAGATTGTCCTCAGGGATTTTGTAGTCATTGACATGCTTGGATTGAAACAGTACTCCCCTTTAAAAAGCTGCAGCAGCATGAAGGCAAATAACTGGCTTAAATGTGAAAACTTCAGTCTGAAAATACTATGCTAAATGAAATGCAATGATTATCCTGCAGAGAAGGCTGGTGGATTCTCAAAGCTTTGTTATTAGAGAGTACAGATGTGGTCAGCTCTTGGTTGATTTATACTTTAAAAAAAGTGCTGCTGCTGCTGCTGCTGCTGCTGCTAAGTCGCTTCAGTCGTGTCCGACTCTGTGCGACCCCACAGATGCCAGACCATTGGGCTCCGCCATCCCTGGGATTCTCCAGGCAAGAACACTGGAGTGGGTTGCCACTTCCTTCTCCAATGCATGAAAGTGAAAAGTGAAAGTGAAGTCGCTCAGTCGTGTCTGACTCAGCGACCCCATGGACTACAGCCTTCCAGGCTCCTCCATCCATGGGAGTTTCCAGGCAAGAGTACTGGAGTGGGATGCCATTGCCTTCTCCGTTAAAAAAGTGGTTACACAATAATTAAGAGGTTGTGAGAAGAAAAGTTATGACCAACCTAGATAGCATATTAAAAAGCAGAGACATTACTTTGCCAACAAAGGTCTGTCTAGTCAAGGCTATGGTTTTTCCTGTGGTCATGTATGGATGTGAGAGTTGGACTGTGAAGAAAGCTGAGCACCGTAGAATTGATGCCTTTGAACTATGGTGTTGGAGAAGACTCTTGAGAGTCCCTTGGACTGCAAAGAGATCCAACCAGTCCATTCTGAAGGAGATCAGCCCTGGGATTTCTTTGGAGGGAATAATGCTGAAGCTCAAACTCAATACTTTGACCACCTCACGCGAAGAGTTGACTCATTGGAAAAGACTCTGATACTGGGAGAGATTAGGGGCAGGAGGAGAAGGGGACGACAGAGGATGAGATGGCTGGATGGCATCACGGACTCGATGGACGTGAGTCTGAGTGAACTCCGGGAGATGGTGATGAACAGGGAGGTCTGGTGTGCTGTGATCCATGGGCTTGCAAAGTAGGACACGACTGAGTGACTGAACTAAACTGAACTGAAAAGTCCAAGATGCACAGTTATCCTTAATGTCATACCTGGAATTATCCTCAGCAGATATTTTCTTCTCTAGAATATCGAATTCACTGATAATCCTCTTATTTGCAAGTTATAGGTCTCTTTCAGAAAGTGAATAGAAGACCCACAGACATCTTGGATTGCAGAAATCAGAAAGCAGTCCTTTAAAGTACATTTTACAGTTGATTTTGAAGAAAAACATGGTTTCAAAAATGTATTGGACAAAAACAGCATATCGTCCATCTCCAGGGAGATTTTTTACCTCATTTCAGCTTTCCAGAAATCCTGCCAGAAGATAAATAAGAGATATGAAAGGAAGCTAGAAACCTACTGAGATTACCCAGAAAACCAGTTGGCAGGCAGGCAGGGGATGTTTATATTGTTAACTAGATAATTTAGTTTACTTTTGTAGAAAGATCATCACTGAATTTTAACATACATTGAAAGTAAATCACATTGCTCTGCATTTTCTTTTTCTTTTTTTTTTTAGGGTGCCTAGTGTCTTTTTTTTTAATATTAATGTATTTATTTTAATTGGAGGTTAATTACTTTACAATATTGTATTGGTTTTGCCATACATCAACACGAAACCACCACAGGTATCCACCCCACCCTAGGAGACAGTCATTACTACTATCACAATGTTATGAATGAGAACCCTGAAAAGTTGAAAACGGGAGGGTAACACTTGAGTTAAGATTATCATTCTCACTTTCTGATTTTAGAGCCTAAACATGGTGTGTGTGTGTGTGTGTGTGTGTGTGTCTGTGTTTGTATGTGTGTCTGTGTGCGCACTCAGTCCTTTAGTCATCTCCAACTCTTTGTGACCCCATGGAATGTAGCCCGCCAGGTTCCCTTGTCCATGAGATTCTCCAAGAAAGAATACCAGAGAGTGTTGCCTTTTTCTCCTCCAGGGGATCTCTCCAACTCAGGAATTGAAACTATGTCTCTTGCATCTCCTGCATTAGCAGGCATATTATTTACCACTAGTGCCACCTGGTTAGCTCCAAACCATGATCTATCATCTCTCAAAACACACAGCATTATTTTTAGCTGAAAACCAAGTTAAATGCAAATTATCAGTTTATCCTTTGGGACTTTTTCTTTTCTCTTCCAAACAGTTTTTCACACTTAGTTCAGTTGCCATAATCTTTTACATGGAGACTTGGAAAGGATGAACAAAATTGAGATCAAATGGACAAGTCTGTATCTACAGAGTTCATTCTGTTAACTGTGGGGAATAACGGGAAAATTCTCTAGCAGACCAGTACCATCTTTAAGCATTTTGCAAGATGGATAAAGATATCGATGGGAATTTTTGTTAGATAATGCCTGGTACTACAAAAAAAACTGTAAATCTATAAAATATAACTCAGCCATAGCATTATAAATAAGTATATGAATCCTGTTTTTATCAGAAATATACTTCAAGGATGGATAGAGCATCATTTTAGCATTGTACAATTCATGTACATTAGACACTTTGTTTTCATACATATTTTATATAGTCATATTCATATACATAACATTTTATAACTATTTCTAAAAGATATTTGTAAATGCTGATAGTATTTTTACATTAATAATACTCCATTTAAGATACCAGAGGCAAGAGGCTGTGAAAATAATTAGGCCTGACATGATACATTTCTCAAGAATTCAGAGCTTTATCTTCTTCAGTTGTCACTACAAAGCCCAAACAGATTTAACCACTTGAGAACTGTGTCAGATTATATCACTTTCTTAATTTTGAAAACTATAATTTATAGGTCAATGTATTTAGATAATTTTATTAACTATTATTTACAAATATATTTTGTAGCAACTAATTTTAATAGTGTTCCTAATTTAAGCAAAGTAATTTTTAAAAGTACCTCCCATTTCAGTATATGCTCTTACTTCCAACATTTTTTTTCTAACATTATTACACAACATGTAAACTTCATATATTTTATCATTCACCAGTTATTACATTGTGTCAAATCTTTATCTCTCTTTCTTCAGATACACACACACACACAGACATTTTGACTATTTGAAAGAAAGTTGTAGAATTCATGATGTTTTATGCCTATAAAAAATGACAGTCTCCTATAAAACCAGAAAACCCAAAAGTATCACACATAATAAAGGTTACATTGAAGCAATATTATCTAGTGTTGAGCTCAAATAAAATTCCCCAGACATATAAGTAATGTCCTTTAGAGCTGTTTGTGTCAATTTAGGATTTGGTCAAAGGATGTGTATTGCACTTAGTTTTCATACTTTTGATCTCACTTAATCTACAACAACCATTTCACTTTTATTTTGCTTATTTTAGGGCACTGATATTTTACATGGTTCATTTTACATGTTTAATAAAATATCCCACTTTCTGCATTTATCTGGTGGCTTCTTCTTGAACAGATTTAGATTAGATGTTGCTGTCAACAGCACTTCAGAGATGATGCTGTGTGTGCCCCATTTTATCACAACAAGAATCCTTTAACTTTCATCACTCCTTAATGATGATGCTGAGCTGGTGCACTTGGTTGGTGGTGCCCTCCAGATCTCTCCATTTGAAAAGTGATTGTGTAAAGATAATTAATAAGCGATTGGGAAGGTAATGTTTCAGATGATGTCTATTCTCTTTTCCAACAATAGTCTATAAATGCTTTCGGCATCCACTAATATTCTTTGCCTGAATAAAGTATTGCATCAGTGAGTGAAGTTGCTCAGTCGTGTCCGACTCTTTGTGACCCTATGGATTGTAGCCTATCAGACTTTCTGTCCATGGAATGTTCCAGGCAAGAACACTGGAGTGGGTTGCCATTTCCCTCTCCAGGGGATCTTCCCAACCCTAGAATTGAACCCAGCTCTCCTTCATTGTAGGCAGACGCTTTTACCATCTGAGTCCCCAGGGAGGTCTATTGCATCAGTAGTTGAATTTTATCTAATTTTTTTCATTCCTTTCAGGAAGATTAACTGGTATTCATCACTAATTAGGTGCCCATCTTTTATTAACATATTGCTATGGATCAATGGATTTATTCTGATTAAATATATTAAAATCTATTACTATAGTTATTCTTTTTAATGTTCCACTTCTTCCAAATTTTGTGAGTGAAAGCCCTTTTGAGCTGGTTGCTGTATTCTTTGTGTGTGTGTGTTTTAAAACTTCTCCTCTTTTACAATATTATTTATTTATTAAATATATATTTATTTTTAATATAAATTTATTTATTTATTGGAGGTTAATTACTTTACAATATTGTATTGGTTTTCTTTTAGCATGTCAGCTACAGTCTCACTTTCTGACACAACAAACTATTCTAGGATCCCACTGTGATTTCTCTGACCCATAAAGTTGTTACTCTGGCTCTCTTTTTAAATGAATTTTTACTGGAGTATAGATGATTTACAATGCTGTGTTAGCTTCTCTTGTACAGCAAAGTGAATTAGCTATACGTATACACATAACCATTCTTTTTTGAATTTCCTTCCCATTTAGGTCACCACAGAGAACTGAGTAGGTTTCCCTGGGCTATACAGTAGGTTCTCATTAGTTATCTATTTTATATATAGTAGCTATCTATTTTATACATAGTATCAATTGTGTATGTATGTAAATCCTAATCTCCCAATTCATTTCACCTCCACTTACCCTGGCTCTTTTTACTAGGCAATAGTGTTTAGAAATGAAGATATGAGAACTAAACACATTAATCGCAAATGTGGGGGACACCATTGTTTCTAAAATGAGCTGGTAAAGGCAGTTGTGAAATAACTTTGTAAATATTTCACCAACTATGGCTGATAATTCTAATTAAAATCTAACAAAATTTTCAACTACTTTTATTCCAAATCTGTATTTCATTTTCCCAGAGAGAAAATCTTTTTTATCTTTTCTATCTTTAATAACACATAGTGTTATAGTATTACTACATATCAACATCACTGCTAAAAGCAAGTCAATTAATACAAGTTCAGATTTCTTTGTATTGCTATTTGCCCTTAGATATATCTCATTAATGATGTCAAATTAAATGTCATGCACTGAAAATTATTCTGAAATAATTATGCTTTTCTATTCAGTTATTTTAAGTTAATTTTAATTTCAGTGTTTTATTATCCTTATACATTTTATTTTTTAGAAAATGTATAAAATTTACAA
>SJYT01064293.1:221617-266773 GCA_006410635.1 Cephalophus harveyi | reverse complement strand
TGGCAACCCACTTCAGGCTTGTTGCTTGAAAATTCAATGGACAAACGAGCTTGGCAGGCTACAAATTCAATGGACAAATGAGCTTGCAAAGAGCTGGACACAACTGAATGACTGAGTAAATACACATACAGAAGAAATATTAGGTGCTTTAGTAACAGAGAATAATGAATCTAAGTAAATTTTAATTATATAAGCATTTGATTTTTCAAAGTCTCATTGAACTATGAGGAGTATGGCAGTATGTTTAGCTTTTAAACTACTGTAGCCTATAGTATCATTTAGATAAAATGACAAATGTCATTTAAAAATATGGCCCAAAGTATTCAAGTATTTATTTCAAAATTCTATAAAGATACATATCCATATAGTCAAAGCTCTGGTTGTCCAGTGTCATGTACAAATGTGAGATTTGGACCATAAAGAAGGCTGAGAACTGAAGAACTGATGTCTTCAAATTGTGGTGCTGGAGAAGACTCCTGAGAATTCCTTGCACAGCAAGGAGAGTAAACCAATTAATACTAAAGGAAATCAACCTGGGATATTCTTGGAAGTACTGATGCTGAAACTGAAGCTTCAATACTCTGGCCACCTGATGCAAAGAGCCAACTCATTGGAAAAGATCCTGATGCTGGGAAAGGTTGAGGGCAAAAGGAGAAGGGGGTAACAGAGGATGAGATGGTTGGATGACATCACTGACTCAATGGACATGAGTTTGAGCAAACTCCTATAGTTACTGGGAGGCAGGGAAGTTTGGCATGCTGCTGTCAATGGGACTGCAAAGAGTCAGACACGGTTTAGCAACTGAACAACTGGCTTCTTAATTATTAAAACACATTTGCCTCTTTGATTCCAGATTTGACTTTTATAAAGTAGCAACCAAAACATTATATACTACAAATCTAAAGTACTGCTGATTTGGGGTCAGTAGACTCAACATATGACACTAAATTTTAATTCTATTCATATATTTTTGTTAGGAATACTTATGACTGTAATTTTTCTCAGAGATATAGACTTTTGTGAGGAAAGATTCCTCATATTAAACCCTGAAACTCACTGTACATACTTGGAGACTTATCAAAGTAGTTAAAAGTTGTATTCCTATAACACTGCATCAAATCCCCTAAACTAGCAGCAAGTTAATAAAAGCTTTAAAAGAGAATTGTCTTTGAAATGAATCAAATGAGCATAGTACCTGTTAGCAACAACATAATTGACTTTTTCAAATGTACTACATTCTTACCAATGTAACATAAAAAATACAAGTGAGATACACTTGTACTTTAAAAAGTAAAGCACACTAAAATGCAATAGGTAGTAGCCAAAAATGACTAGTTAGTGGTTTTATTTAATTATTCTTTCATTCGTTCAACCAACAGTTATTGGGTTCCTATTGCACATTAATAGGTCAGGTGCATTAGATACAGTGATGAGTAACACACTGATCCCTTACTATAGACACAATTACTTCTCTTCTTCAAAACTATTTTTAAAATGCTATGAAAACTTCTGAGTTCCAAAGTTTATGCTGGTTGAGTGAACTTTAATCCAATACATAATTTAGTTTTCCTATTGAACAGATACAGTCTACTTTTTTCTTCTTAGCATTGACATGAAAAAGACAATTTTTTTCCAGATGTAACCATGATATTACTTTTAATCAGAGGAAAAAATATCTATATAAATTTACATAGTGCTAAATTATTTAAAGTACCATTACTTTCTCAATGGGGAGTAATTTTGAAATTATAGAAGCTATCCTGAATCCAAAATGATATATGCCAGTGAAGTATTTCACACATGAAAAAATTTTGAAATGTGATCACTGACTGATATTTACCAAGCATGTTTTTGAAACTCTGAAGAACAATCCAGCTGGAATAATTTTTCTTTCATCATATATTTATAGTCTTAGAAAAATAACGATTAAAACAGCTATAAAATATTGATGAATATTTTCAAGCACTAAAATAAGTTCTATTTTATTTACAGTGACTATTTAACTTGACTAAATTGACTTGGAAATTACTTTCCAGTGAAAATAAAATTTAAATGTATATTAATGTTACAAAGATAAGAAATTTATTATATTCAACTAGTACACATAGTGCCTTTGAAGTATAATGTTAATCACTAAGTCATATTTTTAAATTATTTGTGAGCACTACAAATAATAACATAATTTAGATATTAAATAAAAATGTTAAAATTGAGAGACCAACAGAAGATTACACTAATTAGCAACACACAGCAATCTTATAGAGAGCACCCATAACGCACTGATCTCCAAATGTGTCAGTCATTCATGAAAACAACGATGAAAGCTATTGAAATGCTTAAATCTTGCACTTACCAACCTCCACAACACTAGAACAGTTGGGACCTGTGAAGCCATCTGGACACTTGCAGGAAAAGGAACCATCAGACAATCCTGACAAGCAGATACCCCCATTTTCACAAGGATTGGGATCACAAATATCACCTGAGAAATAAAGAAACAGATATTGACTGTTTTTGCCTTAGGTACTAAACTGTATTATTTCATAACCCCCACTCATCTTCCTTTGGTTAAATCACAATACTTTATATAGAACTACAGATAAGGTAGGCAAGACCCATTTGAAACCATGTGCTTCTAAAAGAAATGGTATGTAACAAGGTTAAAATTAAATTTTTCAATTCAAACATTGCATACTAAATTGCATACTAAAAGCAAGTAACGTACTTTGGAGTTTTTTCATTATGTGTAAATGAAAGATTTTCTAATTTGTTAAAGATTAACCAAAATGTCTGTAGTTGACTGGTCTGCTAATTACTCCTATAAATAACCTATCTATATCTGCATATTTTGCTTGATAACTTTGCAAGTTCTCTCAGTAAAGTATGCTTTGGGATTATCATAGAATTTAGCATGGCTGAACCCTGGAGTATTTGATTGGCAATGACTGAGAAAGTATAAATATGTCAGATCAGGGGAGATTAAAAAGTAACATCACCAATTATCAGTTGAGGAGACAACAAATATTTTTAATATGTATTTTAAAGTTTAACATGGTCAGATATATTTTAAGAAGAGTATTCTGGCAGCATTATCTATCAACTGCATTTGAAAGTGGAGGCTGATGAATGGTAAAGGTAATTCAATAGATTATTTATCTATCTCTTTATATATCTAGCTAGTGAGTCATTCAACTATCCCTCCATTTGTCCATCCAACTATCTATTCTTTGAGTACCTATTTAATGATAGGCACCAAGTGGTAACATAAGAGACATACATAAAGACAGTCCTTATGATCAACAAGTACAGATCCCACTATAGGAGATGAAAAAAATGGAAACAATTACAGCACATGGCAATAAGAGCTATGAATGTATACATGATCCAAATCATAGGATCACAGGAGACTTCTAAATGGATGCAGTGCTGTTCAGTGATGCAGAAGAAAAGAAGGTGCATGCTTAACATCCCAGGAAAAGAAAATAACATATATGAAGGACAAAGATCACTGCGCATCCCAGAACTTCAAATAGGCCATTATAATTAAAGCACCGAAGAGTATGATGAATAGAAAGAAATGAGTAGAAAGAAAGAAAGGTTAGCATGGTCATCTAGATAAAGGCCTTGTATGCTGTACCCCAAATTCTGAAGTTTTCCTGTAGGCACTGAAAAATCATAAAAAGGACTTTACATATGAGCAAGTATTTGATCACATTGGTGTCATGGAATGCTGACTCAGGCAACATTGTGTTGAATCAGATGGAGTAGTCAAGGCTAATGGCAAAAGGACTAAGCATGAATCTTCTGAGGTAGTCCCATAAAAAAATGACGACTTTCTTAACTCTCTTTAGAGGTAGCTATGGACAAGGAAAGCAATATAAGCATCATTTAAACCCAATCCAGTTAATAAATGATAGCTAAAAAGATAGGAAATGATAGTCCCCCCAAATTACTACCTCCCCCATTAGAAACAAGGCATTACTGTTGAGATTGTCTAGAAAGTAAATTACTAGTTTAAAAGTGTGATACTGCCTGTCTGCAGTGTGAGCAAAGAAGCACAGCTTTGTACAGTCAGACTAACAACATTGCCATCTGCTCACTCTGTACATTGCATAAAGATGAGTATTAACACTGAAGTTTTTTTTGATAAGATGTCAGTCATATTTCTGTGCATTGTGAATACTACAGAAAGAGAAGTTCTACATTCCCCAGATGAGGATCTGTTGTTGCAGCAATGTCAACAGATCAAGGAACATTGTGGATGTTTATACTGATTTATTTACACTGACAGGAGTGATATCCACAGGAGAAAGGCAAGGCATGAACAGTATCCTACTGGTTCACAAGAATACAGGCTATATTTATACATTTACCCAAAATCAAGATCTCTCATTCTCATCCGTCTCACTCCTGCAGCCAGTTTCCTTTATGTGAGCTCACCCAGAGTCACATGAGATCACGATGTCTGGTCCCTTTGGTTAACCCACCATCACGCAGAGCTTTGTTGTCCTAAGAAACCTTTCTTAGAACTTGTGCTGCCCTTTCTAAGTGATAGTAGTTAATCTAGTTGATTTTCTACTGGTGTGTCTGCCAGTCATACGATGCTTCTGTGGTCACAATGAGACAGGATGGTCTGTTTATCTCTCATTATAGCTCATAGATGCCAGCTGCTCTTCAGCTGACCTGTTTTCTCTTTTGTACTTCTTGTTCTTTCTGCTTATTACTTATATCTAAGATGTTAATATTGTGAAAACCCATATTTTATCACCATTATTGATATCTACTCAGTGCCTTTCTGAAACATAGAAAAGAGGTAATAGATTTGACCAAAATGTGCCAGTAGAACTAAGAGGACGTCGTGACCAAACTGATGTGTGGATTGAGGGAGAGCAAAAAATCTGGATTGATTTCCAGGGCTCCTGCCTGTACGACTGTAAGGCCATCTTTCATAAGGAAATATAATGGATTCATTGGTAAAGGAATTATTGTGTTTAAGAAGTCTGCAGAGTATCCAAAATGAAAATGCCCTATAAAGGTACTGAATGATCAGATATGGAATCAGAGAGCGTTTGATAAAACATAGATTGTTAAGTATGGATGTGAATACTATAATCCAGTGAGAGTCAATAAAGGGAGGGGAGGGGAGCAGAACAAAGGGGAAAGGAGAGGGGAGGAGAAGTTCTTGGGCACACTGACAAATAAATGAGAATAAAGAGGGAGGATTCTTCAAGAGAGAAAGAGGAGAAAAATAGTGATAGGCCTCTTCCACAACAGTATGCATATCCAGTCTATTCACTTAGGGTCTAATATGTCGAGGACTGCCTGAGATTAATTAAAGGCCCCTACATGTAGCTGTGGTAGATGGATAATGTCAGCAACCAAAAAAAAAAAAAAGAAAGTTTAGATGGGCACAACAGAATCCAAACACAATTAGGGTGATTAGCTGCTGCTGCTGCCGCTAAATCACTTCAGTCGTGTCCGACTCTGTGCAACCCCATAAACGGCAGCCTACCAGGCTCCCCCGTCCCTGGGATTCTCCAGGCAAGAACACTAGAGTGGGTTGCCATTTCCTTCTTCAATGCACGAAAGTGAAAAGTGAAAGTGAAGTCTCTCAGTCATGTCCGACTCTTCGCAACCCCATGGACTGCAGACCACCAAGCTCCGTCCATGGGATTTTCCAGGCAAGAGCACTGGAGTGGGGTGCCATTGCCTTCTCCTAGAGTGATTAGAGGCTGTTCTATACATTTGTTTCCCCACACCTAATTATTAACAGCACCCCTGTGTCAGTTGGGTTCTCCATGAAGACAAACAGTATAGCAAGTTTATTAAGAAGTAACACCCAAGAAAAAATGAGGAAGCAGCAGAAAAGGGCTGGGAAAGCTTGGATCTTGTGATGCAGATCTGACACCTGTGAAAAGCAATGGCTCGTGGTGGGAAACAGGGAGGTCACTGAAGGAAGACAGAGCCTAGGAGTCTCAGTCTATAATGCAGAATTGACAAAGTCTTAGCTAATCTACCTGGGAGCTCCAGAGCAAAGATTACACTTTAGAGGAATCCCCCAGAGGCAGAAATGACCAGACACTTACTCAGTTTTTGGCAGGAGGAGGCCCAGGCAGAGTGAGGCTCTAAGGCTCTAATGGGATCATGAAGAAAGTGCTACCAAACGCTTGTTCTTTCTTGAAAGGATATTGGAGCCATGCACCTCCATGGGTACCAAGGTCCTCTTTAACCCTCAAAGCTGTCTGGTTTGGATAAGTTACATAGTTACTTTGGTCAAAACCAGGGTATCTTAGCTTTCTTTCTTTTATCTACACCCACTATCTCAGTAGGCTGATACCTTCAGTTCAGTTCAGTCGCTCAGTCATGTATGACTCTTTGCGACCCCATAAAGTGCAGCACGCCAGGCCTCCCTGTCCATCACTCTGGGAGTAAACTCCCAGAGTTTACTCAAACTCATGCCCATTGAGTCGGTGATGCCATCCAACCATGTCATCCTCTGTAGTACCCTTCTCTTCCCGCCTTCAATCTTTCCCAGCATCAGGGTCTTTTCAAATGAGTCAGCTCTTCACATCAGGTGGCCAAAGTACTGGAGCTTCAGCTTCAACATCAGTCCTTCCAATGAATATTCACGACTGATTTCCTTTAGGATGGATTGGTTGGAACTCCTTGCAGTCCAAGGAACTCTCAAGAGTCTTCTCCAACACCACAGTTCAAAAGCATCAATTCTTCAGCACTCAGCTTTATTTATAGTCCAACTCTCACATCCATACATGACTACTGGAAAAAACCATAGCTTTGACTAGACGGACTTTTATTGGCAAAGTAATATCTCTGCTTTTTAATATGCTGTCTAGGTTGGTCATAGCTTTCCTTCCAAGGAGTAAGCATCTTTTAATTTTAAGGCTGATACCTTAAGTAGAAACAAACCCTTTCTGGTTAAAATTTCAAGTCTAATTCAAATGTACTTCAGAGACTTCTGATTCTCTGTCATTTCAATTAATCTGAAAAAGCATCAGCTTAAGAATCCTGATTAAAATGCAGCTGACTTCTGGATTTCAAGTCAGTGCTTTGTTGTCTCTCTTTCCCAGTGGATGCTTTGGTAGAGTCTTTTAAGTCTGAGATGGCAACTGGTACAAGAAGACAGGCTCAGGAATGGAAAACAGGACAATACACGCTTTCATAGCTCCTTATTTCACTGTCAGCGGGTTCCTGAAATATACCTCTGCAGATTGTAACCTGTGTGCAGTGTTATACTTTGATGCTTCTTGGCTGGCTGGCCTCACCTGCTTTAGATTAGGACAGATGTGTTTAATTTGAATCTAACTATGTTTTATGATTCCATCTGCAGTTTATGGCAGACTCAGGCAAATTAAGCTGATGCCGATTTGCCTTTTGGCAATCGAATGCAGCAATTATTTTTCCCAGGGGCAAGAAATCATTGCAGGCTAAATTTAACTTCCCATTTGCCTGCTCTCTCCCCCCACTCTCCAGAGTTCTGTTTGGACTGGGACCATCCTGACTGTGCTCCGTGTCCTCCTCATTCTTCTCACTGACCCACCACCTGTTGCCAGTCACCTCCTGTTCAAAATGATTTAGGGATTGTCTTATTTCACTTTATTATCAATTGCCTGACCTTTTAGCCAAAATCGCAAAGTGTGTATGAATCTATAAAATCCAGCACTGCAGAAGACAGTGAAGAAAAGAAAAAAAAAAAAGAAACACTAAAATTTGTACCATTATGATTGTGGTTGGGTTTTTCTGTGAGCTCAGTATACAGCCATGCAACTTGTGATGTATGGAAAAGGAGAAAATTCTATGTTGGCACTAACCTGGGAATTGGGTGGACAGAACAGCTAATTTGCCTCATTGATATGTAACTATCTGATGGTTTATGCATTAAGTTTTCTTTACCTATTACTGCTTATCTCCAGTTTACAAATCAGCGAACCCCTGACTCCGTTATCATGTATTGATACTACAGGAACCAAACATTAGGCACTGGGAATGTGGCCCAGAGGAAGACACATATGAATCCTGCATTCCTGAAATTCATAGTATAGTGGAGGAGATGCATATAGGAAACTGACAAATAAGCAAGGTACGGTCCACTGTAACAAAAACCACGTTGGGGTGGGGGAAAGGTAAGAGGAGAACAAACTGAAGAGAAAGGCAGTAAATACAACTAGTTACTTAAGACACCCAGTCAAGAAAGGCTTCTTTAAGAGGTGCCACTTGAGCTGAAGGTGAACGTTAGTCAGTCATGTTAAAACCTAAGGAAGAGTCTTCCAGGCAAAGGGAATAGCAAGTGTGTAGCCTGAGTGATAGGCAAGAGAGTGATGAAGTCAAGCAATACGAAGGAGGCCAGAGTGTCCAGAATACAGTGATAAAGTGTAACTAAATGCTTTTTTGTCAGCAACAGAGTTTTAGCAGGAACCAAGTTATAACTAACGCCCCACATTTGATTCTCTGTCCTTATGATAATCAAGGGCATTTCTTCTACGCCTACTCTTACTATATTATCAAACATCTACTGAAAATATACTATTGTATTTCTATTTTTTAGATATTAATATAGGCATACAGTACTGTATTAACATAGTATTGTAAGTATATGAATAATTTATTTGGATGAATGCATGCATCTCCATTTCCTTTGTTCCTTTAGCAATCCAAGAAGCCACCTACACTATGTCTGTACCTTCATTCCTGCCCTCTCTTTTCTGAAAGAAAATTTGTATACAGATGCAAAATTAAAAACAAAAAAGTAGTAACATATCTCTAAAACATATAGCTACACTAACACAAGATATTAATATTAATTTCTTCAACATCTCTGCAAACTAAATGTAAAAATTGTCACAGTACATATTTATATGTGGTTAAGTAAATAAAGACTATATTTTGTTTGTTTTACTTTGGATCTTTTTTTAATGGAATTATAACTGACAAATAATATTATATAGTTTCAAGTGAACAACAAACATGGTGATTTAGTATTTTCATACACTACAAAATGATCACAACAAGTCTAGTTACCACATGTCACCACACAGAGTTATTATAATATTACTGACTATATTCCCAGTACTGTAATATTACTTCCCTGCGACTGGTTTATTTTATAGCTAGAAGTTTGCACCTCTTATCCCCTCCACACATTTCTCCCATCTTCCAACTCTCTCCCCTCTGGCAACCACCAGTTGCTTCTCTGTATCTGAGTCTGCTTCTGTTTTGTTTATTCACTCGTTTTTGTTTTTTTGGTTGTACTATGGGACTTGTGGGATTTTAGTTCCCTGAGCAGGGATCGAACCCCAACCTTAGTAGTGACAGCTCAGAGTCCTAATCACTAGACCACCAAGGAACTCCCCTTGTTCATTTGTTCCATTCTTTAGATCTACATTTTAGTGAAATCATATTATACTTGTATGTCTCTGTCTGACTTATTTCACTTAGCTTAATACCTTCTAGGTCCAAGTTTACATGATCAATTAATCTATGACAAAGGAGGCAAAGATATTCATTGGGGGGAAAACAGCCTCTTCAATAAACAATGTTGGGAAAACTGGGCAGCTACATATAACAGAATGAAATGACTATTTCTTTACACTATACATAAAAAATAAATTTAAAATGGATTAAAGATTTAAATGCAAGACCTGGAACTATAAAACTCCAAGAATAAAATAGGCTCTAGGCCCTTTGACACCATTCTTAGCACAATTTGGGGGGTTATGTCTCCTCAGGCAAGGGCAGCAGAAGCACAAATAAACAAATGGGACTACATCCATGTAAAAAGCTTCTGCACAGCAAAGGAAACCATCAGCAAAATGAAAAGGCCAACCTATTGAATGGGAGAAGATATTTACAAATGATATATCTGATAAGGAGTTGATATCCTAAATACATAAAGAACTCATACAACTTAATATCAAAAACAAAAAACAAACAATCTGATTAAAAATCAGATAGGGACCTGAGTAGACATTTTACCCCCCCCCCAAAAAAAGACATGCAGAAGGCCAACAGGCACTTGAAAAGATGCTCAACATCCCTAATCACCAGAGAAATGCAAATCAGAACCACAGTGAGATACAATAGAACATTTAAATTCATGTTCCACAACCAGGACAACCTCATCTTCCGTTTATTGCTCTCCATTGAACTTGGCAGCTATACCATCACTTCATTTAAAACTGAAAGAAAACAAAAGCTTTGTCTTCAATTGCACAAGTTAGAATTTGAACCAACCTGTAAACAGAGTACTTGGCAAAATGAGCCACTTCTCATACACAAGTGAGCAATAACTCTAGTTAAAATGAGATAAAGTTCAGGAGAATTTGCATAGTCAACCTGGTAAAACTCACAAATGTTAGCACCGTTATGACTTACTGCCAGTGAAATTGTACAGAACAAAATAAATGTCACTTTTGAGTCAACAGTAGGACTGAATTTACTTTGGTGCTTCTTGAAAGACCGTTTATGCTGAATACTACAATTTTATTTGTTGCATGCTGTAATAAATTTGATGAATAGACTTTTATTTTAAAGTCTTTCTTTGGAAGCTAAAGCTTAAAAATGTGAACAGTTTAAATAAAAAAAAAAAACAACACAACAAAACACAGTTCAAAAGGTTTGATGTGATTGCTAGCTTCATTTGTGCTTTAAAAACAAATTTTAGTTGATGTTTCAGACCACTCTGCAATTTGGAAGAGAAAGAGATAAGATTAAAAAAATAAGAATATTAGTGTTGAGAGAATCTGTCATTTCACCGGAAAAACCATGTGACACACTTGTAATGAAAGAAAAATTAACACCTTGATGTCCACAGGACTCCCAAATGACCACACACAGCTACAGAAGACACACTTAAATTTAATGAAAGAACAAGGAAACTTTGTAGACTCACTCAGGGCTACACTAAAGCTAATTTAAAGCAGGATGTTTCTTAGTTGTTTTTGGTGTTTAGTCCCTAAGTCCTGTCTGACACTGCACCCCCCTGGACTCATGGCATACGCCCCGAGGCTCCTCTGTCCATGGGATTTCCCAGGCAAGAATATCGGAATGGATTGTCATCTCTTTCTCCAGGGGATCTTCCCAACCCAAGGACTGAACCCACATCTCCTGCATTGCAGGCAGATTTTTTACTGCTGAACCAACAGGGAAGTCTTTCTTAGCTGTTAGCCAGTGGTTTATCCCACTATTTTTAAAGACAGTTTCTTTCTTCTTAGATAACTTTTTAAATGTGAGAGAAATATAGTATTGAAGAGAGTTATAAGGAAATCAGCAATAATTTTGAGTGTTGACTATTTGAGTTTTACATCCTTTACCACACAGCTTCAATGAAGGCTAATGGCAGGAAAATATAAAAATATTTTGGGCTCTACATTTTGAAAAAGGCTTTTGGCATATTTTGTATTTTAAAACACTCGAGAGAGTCCCTTAAAATAACAAAATCTAGAGTTTTTAGAATTGAAAGGGACATTAGGGATGATCTAACACAGTGGTTCTCAAACTTTGCTGAATATTAGAATCACAGGGGAGTTTTTAAAATTCCTGATGCCCAGTCCAATTAAGTCAGAATCACTGGGGTTGGAAAACAGATATCTGCATTTCTTAAAGCTCATCCAAACTTTTCAACTTATTAAAGAAGAAGGAACACAAATAAGAAAATGTGAGGAAGGAAAGAAAGGAGGAAGGAAGAAAGTTTGAATTTTCCTGTTTTCAGTTGAGAGGAAGGCAAAAGAGAAAAGAATTTATTAGACTAGCTTTCTTGGTAGTTCAGAATGAGTTATGAAAAAAAATACCTGCAGGAAGTCAGAATCAGCAAATTGAAAATAAAGGCACGCAGCATGTTAGGGAGAGCAGAACAGGTACTACTTACTACTAACATATATTGAATTTCCATAGAATAATTAGCTGGAACTTTATAAATCACAAGCTAATTCAACCATATCATGGAATTCCCAAGTATTTTTGGACTGTATTATTTCTACCTGTGAAGAATATTCATCAAGTTAATATTAACTAAAGCCCATTTACATGACATTAAGAGATAATTGCTGCACATATAATGGGGCCCCTGATGGACAATCAACTGTTCTTTATAGAGTCTAACAAAAGACATAGATAAGTTGACAGGTAGTTACCAGGGCATGTTAGGTCTATGAGAAGGGAACTCCTGGTGCCAAAGGATGGTGAAAGAGCAGCACCAAACTCTGCCCTGTGAGTTAGGAAGCTCTCCCAGGGCAAGTGATCTTCAACTCAAAACAAGAGGATTAATGGAAACCAGCCAGGCAAAGGGATGGCCCAGAGATCCCCTGCAGAGGGGAACACATGTGCATATGCAGGGAGCAGAGCCGGAGCCCTGCTTAAGAAACAGGATGACACTCATTTTAGCTAGACAGAAGAGAGAGAACAGAAATGCAGAGGCAAGACTGAAGAACAGGCATTGCCCAGGGTGTGCAGTGTCTTTAAGACACTCCTAAAGAGTCTGAGATTTCCCTGGTGGCTCAAACGGTAAAGCGTATGCCTACAATGCAGGAAATCCAGGTTCAATCCCTGGGTCGGGAAGATCTGGAGAAAGAAATGGCAACCTACTCCAGTATTTTCGCCTGAAAAATCCGATGGTCGGAGGAACATGGTAGGCTATAGTCCATGGGGTCGCAAAGAGTCGGACATGATTGAGCGACTTCACTTTCTTAAGGAGTCTGGGCATTCCTGAGTATAAAGGACAGCCATTTAGGGGTCTAATCAGAAGGGTGACATGATAATTCACCCTGGAAGCAATGTGGAGAACAGATTACAATAGGTAAAGTCTAAGGGGGACAGACCAGTGAGGAAGTGGCAAATTTTAGTCTGGCACAAGGGACTGCTGACTTGCCTTAGAGTACTAATGGAGAGAAGTGGATTCCAAAAGATATATGGAGAGAGGAAATTCATAGAGCCAATGGGATGGCTGAAAAGAAAGAGAAGAACTAAGGACGAAACTCATATATTAAAATTTAACAAAAAACTCTGCCTTTCATTTTGATAGAAAACATGGTCTAAGGAGCAAGTTTGGTGATGGTGATGAAGGGGAGTGAAGATTTCTGTTTTGGAAATGCTTGGACAGAAATGTCTATAGCCATCCACTTGGAGATATTTAGTGAGAAGGTAATTTTATGGATTTGGACCTGTGGAGAAAGATTCAGTTTAGAGATTGAGAAATTAGCATAAAGTCAATCTTTAATATCATGGAAATACAAACACAAATTCTCAGAGGTGTTTCTGGAAACATGATCTAGAAGTAGATACATGTTTCTACCTTGTAATGGAGAAGGAAATGGCAAAAGGCTCCATTATCCTTGCCTGGAGAATCCCCATGGACAGAGGAGCCTGGCGGGCTATAGTCCATGGGGTTACAAAGAGTTAGACATGATTGAGTGACTAAGCATGGCACACCTTTTAAATTCTCTTAAGTGTGGAATCATTTCAACTTATTCACCAAATTCTCCCCATGGCAAATATTGGTGTCTGATCATTTTATTCAAATAAAATGCCAACCAAATGAAAATTGTGTGGGAGAGAGTTGGAAATGTATTTTAAATAGAAGAAACCTGATAAGTGTTCTGGCATTGATGGGAAGCAGCTATCAGAACAGAAGAAGTTAAAGGGACAATAGAGAAGGAAATGCTCAGAAGGGTTTGAAAATCACTCAGTTGTGTCTGCCTCTTTGTAACCCCATGGACTATACAGTCCATGGAATTCTCCAGGTCAGAATACTGGAGTGGGTAGCCTTTCCCTTCTCCAGGGGATCTTCCTGAACTAGAAATTGAACTGGGATCTCCTTCATTGCAGGTGGATTCTTTACCAACTGAGGTATGAGGGAACACTGTGAAGGATGGGCTTCAGATATGTATGGAAGGAATCACCTCTGGCACGAGGAGGGATCTGATATAATACAACCTGGATGTCTATATGTTTACAGATGCTTTAGACAAATTGAGGGAGTTTTCTGGTGTCTTCTCTGTGTAGCAGGGCTGCTGAAAATATGATGGGATCATAGGCTTAAGAAGAGTAGAATGTAAGTAATATGCACTTGCAGTAAATAGAAGGTTGCTGCCTGGAAAGCATAGAAAAAAGCCTGAGGGAAAGGAGTAGCCCCCAGCTGGGCTTGGAGTCAAGAACTGACACCAGCAACACGTACCCAACCTCGTTATCTGGTTCGAGGACAATAGCTGGTGCTCAGGCAGGAAGAAGACCCTGACCCAGGTTTGTTGTGTTACCAGACAGGTGTGATGGAGGTCAACAAAAGAGTGACACCTGACTGCTTTGGATTTTTTAATGCATAAATAAGATGACTTACTGTGTGTTATGCTCTAAGATTATATATTTTTTTAATTATGAAAAAATTCTAAACCCAGTGAGTTCTTCTTTCAGAGACTATCATAGTTCTTCAGTTGACAGCAAAGGACAAACTAAAAGAGAGAATTTGGCTGCTGTATATAAATAATGCAGTACATCATGATGATAACACTCAGTCCATCAATCCTTGTCAAGAACGCAAACTCACACTGACTTTACAAAAACAATCAGCCGCTACAAAGAAGATGAAATCCGGTGCCATATGCAATGGTGGAAGATTCACATTGCCTTCTTTTATAGACCTTAGACTGTGAATTATTTCATTTCTAAATGTAAAGCTGCACAGCCACAATAGAAACATAATCTCCAAGGAAAATGAGTAGAAAAAGAAATTGGCTATATTGATCACTTATTAAGCATAGTGACTCAAGAAACACCAGGACATTTTATCAATCATCACATTTCCCATTTAATTATGTTTTTCAGGTAAAAGGGTATGTAATGCTAAAATTAGAGAAAAAATTTGCAAAGTCTAATTTTGTGTTTTATTTAGAATCTTCTTTTTAAAAGTCATAATTTAAGACAGCAGTAAAATGACAGCTTCAAACTCCAGCATGCAAAAGTTGAAGCAATATATTTCACTGTTTTAAGGGCAGCCCCGACTTTTTACTGCTAGAATGTTTAAAGTAATCAATCGTTTCATTAAATAACATGTTTATAAACTGTGTCACTGAACCTGACTATATACGTTCCTCCATTTGGTGCATGGAAGAAAGAAATCACAAAAATTAAAACTAGTCCTTTTTCAGCTAAAGATAAGCAATAGAGACACCTATCTAATTTACAGAATGTAAGTCATATTTTATAAGTGTGATTTAGATCTTGATTAAATTTTATAAAAAGTGAATGATTTCATACTTATCTTTTACAGTAATATTTTCACATGAAAGCAACACTTTATAGAATAGCTGCTGAATGCTCTAATTTCAGGTAATCTCTAACATTTCAGAATTTATTTCGTTTATCCAAAGATAAAACAATCTTAGAAGAAACATGAATTACTTCGATAGGCCACTCTCCGTAGATAGCTTCCTGATAAACAATTTGATATATTTATTTGCTTGCTTAAATTTTCATATATCCTTTGGTTCTATCATTACATAACAGCCAATGTTAGAACATTTCATTATTGTATAGTAATATTAGTTAATATTTTTGTGACTATGTACCAAACACTATACTAAGTGCTTTATGAATATTATATCATTTAATCTTCATAGTATGCCTATGATAAACTTTGGCTGATACTGTTAATAAGCCTCATTTTATTTATGAAAAACTGAAATTTACTGAAGTTCCAGAATGTAAAGGCATAGAATAACAAGGGCAAAATAAAATTCACACGTAGACAGCATGGCTCCAGGAATAAGAAACTATGCATGTTGGAATGGTTTCCCTTGCCCCTGTTTTCCTTCATCTTTCTATTTGCTGCTTCAAGTTCTTTATTTTTTAAAAGCTCTTTTCATTCTCTGACTACAGGTCAGTTATTTATATTATTATGTGTTGTCTACCTTCTCATCTTTGGATAATTTCAGCCTCTTGGAAAATTAAGTGGATGAACAACATGTTTCATTGTTTGACTCAATGATAGCAAGCACTAGAATAATACCTTGTTCACAGTAGGATGCATACACACACATACAAATATATGCATATATATGGGGAAAAGGTATCATATTCATATTTGAATGAACTATACATTAGCACAAGAAATACAATGATGACAATTATTTGAAAATAATAAAACACTTGCAATAGAAATAAAGCTTTTAGAAAACGGAGGTAGCATATCTCACCAGCAATTTGGCTAGAAAGAGGTAAAATCCAGGTAACATTTCACACACTGATATTTCTGTCATTCTGTTGTTGCAGTCTGTATTATATACAAACATGAACATAAAGGTTTTTTTTCCTTAGACTTTAAGTTAATAATAAAAACATCTTCATTTTATTGATCACTTACTGTGATCCAAGCACCTTCATTTTTAGAAAAAAATTGACAAAGTTGCCTATATTCAGAACATGTGAATTCTGGCAACATAATTAAATCAAGAACCTGAACTATTAATTACCACTTTACAGCATTATGTTAAAATTCAATATTTTTCCTAATTCTAAAACAGTATATGTTCTAGGGAAAAAGAAAAAAAAAAAAAAAAAGGATAGCCACATGTAAAACAGGGAAACTGGACCCCTTGTCTGCATTTCATTCCTGAACCCTGGCAGTAGCCCTGTAGTGAAGTTCACTCAGCCATATCCAACTTTTTGCAACCCCTTGGACTGTAGCCTACCAGGCTCCTCTGTCCATGGAATTGTCCAAGGAAGAACACTGGAGTGAGTTGCCATTCCCTTCCCAAGGGATCTTCCCAATCCAGGGATCAAACCCAGGTCTTCAGCATTGAATCAGATTCTTTACCATCCAAGCCACCAGGAAACCCACTGTTAGCTCATTCTTTTGTATATTTCTGAAATTTACAAGTCAGTACGATTATGTTTGTTTTATACAAATAAACATAAATGGTGTTTATACTGGGAATATAACCTTAGAAGTAAGTGTTTGCTTCAGAAAATTTTATTGATATTGCCTAATATCCTTTCAATAATATTATCCCAATCTAGAATATCACTAATAGAGAACTGTACAAAAAAGATCTTCACGACCAAGATAATAACGATGGTATGATCACTTTGACTGAACTGAACTGAACTGAACTCTTCTTTAAGGTTCACATCATTGGGTTGGGATTGTTTGCAAATTAACCTACATTATCATAAGCATTATATATATATGATTTCCATTCCTCCTTAATATAAGCAATTTAGAACTTAGTTCCAACAAAATAAAAACTCTGAGTTTTGTTACGTGAGAAGAAAACATAAGGGATGATCTGCTTAACTGTATAACTAATCTAAAAGATAGACAAACATGGAGACTCCTTAATTCAATTCTGAACGTGGGCCACAAAGTGAGAATGTTGTTGGCAATTTTTTTCCCAGATCCAGGGTTAGGAAACTCAAGAGGCAAGTCAGTACACACTAAAGGGTTATCAAAAGACCTACCTTCCATCCTTACCCTCTTCTCCCTAACCTCGAGGTTGGAGTAACTCTTTACAGAAGATCATAAAATTTGTAAGCATAGAGTCAGTACACAAATGCTGTTGGATCATATCAAAATCCTGTGTTAAATGAAAAAGCAGGAAATATTCTATAAGCTCTTTCTAGAGTTAGAGAGAAGAAAAGAAAGATCTGGAAAGGTATATGCAAAGAGATCAAGAACAGCCATCTCTAGATAGTGAGTAATCAAAATATTTAAATACTCTTCATTGTGTTTATCTTTATTTTGTAATGTTTCCTAAAATTTTGTGCTGTGCTTTTTTGAAATAAGAAAAGAATCTACTTAAAAAACTGTTAACATTTAAAAATCCAATTAGCAGCTAGGTAGAATCAGAAATGATAACTACCAAGGTTGAACTGAAAGTAACCTAGGTTAGTGAGCATTATGATGGGTCATTATGATGTTTAGTGAGCATATTTACTTAGTGCTAAAAATGTGCTCTTTAGGAACTCAGCCTATTCTCATCAACCATATGACATGCATACTTGTATCAACATACAACTATTATACATACACATAATATAACATACAACTATTATCAATCACTTTGTGATTAGAAACAAATAGTTAATAAAAATAAGGTTAAATAACTCACTTGAAATTCCACATCTAATATGTGATGACACCTATATTCAACCCCATGAAATCTGATTTCTTATTCTTTGATCTAGAACCTGACAAGGAATGAAGTAATATCTATGGAGTAGACAACCATAAAAATATCAAAATGTAATTAGTGGCCTAGATCACTTATACAGCCCAATTCTGAAAACAATACCTTAGGCATTCATTAACTCCTTGAGTCATTCAAAAATATTTCATCAGGCCCCTGTTATATTCAGGGCTTCCCTGGTGGCTCAGCTGGTAAAGAATCTACCTGCAATGCGGGAGACCTGGCTTTGATTCCTGATTTGGGAAGATCCCCTGGAGAAAGGAACAGCTACCTACTCCAATATTCTGGCCTGAGAATTCCATGGGCTGTATAGTTATGGGGTTGCAAAGAGTTGGACAGGACTGAGCGACTTTCACTTCACTATTATATTCAAAGCAGAGGGCTAATTAGTATGAGTTAAACTGCAAACTTATGACACAGCCCTGTGCTGTGCTTAGATACACAGTCCTGTGCTGTGCTTAGTTGCCAACTGTTTGTGACCCCAGGGACTGTAGCCTGCCAGGCTCCTCTGTCCATGGGATTCTCCAGGCAAGAATACCAGAGTGGGTTGTCATGCCCTCCTCCAAGGTATCTTCTTAATCCAGGGATCGAACTCAGGTCTCCTGCATTGCAGGCAGTTTCTTTACTGTCTGAGCCACCAGGGAAGCCCATGACACAGTACTGGTCTTACCCAATTTATTCTTCAAATTTTATCTAGACAACTTAAAATTCACCTTTTCTGGGTCTTCCTGAAAGAAGAGAAATAGAAAAAAATTGACTGTTTGAAAGCATCAGATTATTAACATGAAATTTGACATGAAATTAGAATGTTCCTTTAAATGTCACTTAAAATAAAAAAGAGACATAGTTTATCACAGAAAGAAGACTAATGCTTATGTTCAGAGGATCCCTCATGAATGATTTATATGCCTTTGATTTTCCCATGAAGCCACTAGTTACTGATGTAAGCTTATAAGCTACTGTAATTCAGTTTACTTCTGGAAAGAGAATCTATTTTATGTTCATTTCAAATCCCTTATCATGTTTCTCACTTTGATTAATATAATTATGTCTCAAGCTTTTTAATGTAATTACTTAATTACTAAATAAGCCATTTCTAATACTATTGGGAGTTGAGTTCAATTTTAGTAACTTTATTGGCATGATAAAATCGAGAAGAATTTCCAGGGTCAATACAGACACTCTTCAGGCAGGATGTCATAATTCACAGCAGTCAAAGAAATTACACACTGCATTCTCAACTGAGGAATTATTCATATTTGGATATTCCACTACCATCATTTTTCAGAAGAGTTTTGTTGGAACTTTCCTTCTTGCTTTAATTTTTTTTTTTTTAGTTTTGTTCTTTAACAATAAAAAGAAGGGAAGAAAGGAAGGAGGAAAAGAGGGAGAGAGGGTGAGAGAGAAAGAGGGAAGGCTGGAGAAATAAAGAAATCCTGGAACTACTTACAATTTCTACAGATCCTATTGTTTAAGGCCATGGAGTCAAAAGTTCAAGAAACATCCAAGTGCATGGCAATGATACTACTTGAAGGGGTGGCTTCTGAGTACAGGGTGATTACCTCTCTTCTCTTCAGTTCTCTTCCTTTGCTTGTCTGTAGTCCCTGGTCATGTATCCGAAGGATCTCTCTTACCGTGCCAAGAAGACAAAAAGCAGTAATAAGATGTGAAACCCCATCCTATGAGATTCAGAAGACAATCTCTGAGAAGCACTTTTTGCTAAGAGCAAAAGGATTTCTTTTCCAGAAAATTCAAGTAGTGGAATTTTCCCCCCTACTTCAGTTCAGTTCAGTTCAGTCGCTCAGTTGTGTCCAACTCTTTGTGACCCCACGATTCATAGCATGCCAGTTCTCCCTGTTCATCACAAATTCCTGGAGTCCACCCAAACTCATGTCCATCAAGTCAGTGATACCATCCAGCTACCTCATCCTCTGTTGTTCGCTTCTCCTCCTGCCCCCAATCCCTCCCAGCATCAGGGTCTTTTCCAAAGAGTCAACTCTGTGCATGAGGTGGCCAAATATTGGAGTTTCAACTTTAGTATCAGTCCTTCCAATGAACACTCAGGGCTGATCTCCTTCAGAAATGGACTGGTTGGATCTCCTTGCAGTCCAAGGGACTCTCAAGAGTCTTCTCCAACACCACAGTTCAAAAGCATCAATTCTTCGGCACTCAGCCTTCTTCACAGTCCAACTCTCACATCCATACATGACCACCGGAAAAACCATAGCCTTGACTAGACGGACCTCTGTTGGCAAAGTAATGTCTCTGCTTTTTAATATATTGTCTAGGTTGGTCATAACTTTCCTTCCAAGGAGTGAGCATCTTTTAATTTCATGGCTGCAATCACCATCTGTAGTGATTTTGGAGCCCCCAAAAATAAAGTCTGACACTGTTTCCACTGTTTCCCCATCTATTTCCCATGAAGTGATGGGACCGGATGCCATGATCTTCGTTTTCTGAATGTTGAGCTTTAAGCCAACTTGAGATGGGTGCAATTGTGCAGTAGCTTGAGCATTCTTCGGCATTGCTTTTTTCTGGGATTGGAATGAAAACTGACCTCTTCCAGTCCTGTGGCCACTGCTGAGTTTTCCAAATTTGCTGGCATATTGAGTGCAGCACTTTCACAGCATCGTCTTTTAGGATTTGAAATAGCTCAACTGGAATTCCATCACCTCCACCAGCTTTGTTCGTAGTGATGATTTCTAAGGCCCACTTGACTTCACATTCCAGGATGTCTGGCTCTAGGTGAGTGATAACACCATCGTGATTATCTGGGTCGTGAAGATCTTTTTTGTACAGTCCTTTTGTGTATTCTTTCCATTTCTTCTTAATATCTTCTGCTTCTGATAGGTCCATACCATTTCTGTCCTTTATTGTGCCCATCTTTGCATGAAATATTCCCTTAATATCTCAAATTTTCTTGTAGAGATGTCTAGTTTTTCCCAGTCTATTGTTTTCCTCTATTTCTTTGGACTGATCACTGAGGAAGGCTTTCTTATCTCTCCTTGCTATTCTTTGGAACTCTGCATTCAAGTGGGTATATCTTTCCTTTTCTCCATTGCTTTTCACTTTTCTTTTCATCGCTATTTGTAAGGCCTCCTCAGATAGCCATTTTGCTTTTTTGCATTTTTTTTCCCTGGGGATGGTCTTGATACAAATATTAAGAGGTTTTCAGGTAATGCACAAATAATATTTTATTTATTGAATTTAAAATGCCTTAGAAAAAATAAAATTGATATATGAAGTCCTCCTTATTAATATCATTGGTAACTTTAAGTTAAATGTGATAATTTTGTAAAATCTTATACAATTAAATGATGGTAAATAGTTACAGTAAAAATTCTGGCTATCATAACAAAAGTTGATTTTTGGAAATACTACACAGCACTGAAAAGCAACAGCAGCAAAAACAACAACTATTACTACTACACCACACACACACATACACCCACACACACAGAAAGAACTCCAGAGGACAAGAGTCATCAAGGGCAAGAGGACAAGAATGGTAACAAGAAGCATAATTATAATGCAATAATACACTACATTTTATACCAAATTAATTTTTGAGCATTATGATCCTAAACATATTTTAATCTCACAAACAACCATTTGATTTAGTACAGAATATATTAATAAAGTTTCAGAGATAAAAAGGACCTCAGAGACTACATGATCTATCTCCCTTGTTTTTTAAATGAATAAAGGGAAATCTAGAAATGTAGTCATGTGCCACCCAGCCATGTATTTGCACATTTGGAATTAAAATCTCCTTAATCTCCTGATCCATAAAGCAGCATTTGTTTGTTTTACTGTACCATGCCATCTAAGTTTTCCCTTCCCTATAGTTATTCTTATTTTAGGGAAGGGAAAACTTGGACTCTGGTGGTAATGAGTGACTAGAACGCAGTTTTGAAGTCAGGCTCATGGTTCTACTACCTACCACACTATAAGGTTGAGAATATAATAAAATCCATTCTCCAGTTTACATTCAGCAGAGATTTCTTTTTGTCAAATATGCAAAATAATTGACTATCACAAAAGTTTTACACCAGTTTTTGATTTCCTATTCTAACCACTCATTTAAAATATAGTTGGTTCATTTAGCAGCACAAAAAGGAAATTGGAAGCATCTACATAAAATGTATTAACATACTCTTAGCAATCACTCTCAATTATGTGTAACTTATAATTTGTTTGTTGGTTTCACTTACAGATTGAATTCCGTTGAATGTTTTCCCATTTATTCCCAGCTGAACTGATTTTGGTGTGTGGTATCTGTTAGATATTAAAAGAATACTCCAAAACTTTTAAATTTTTATTCCAAAGGCAATCTAAAGAATTGGAGGTGATGATCTAGAATATTTGTAGTGCTAATAAGTGATGAAAGAAGCATCCTCATTCACAGACAGTGGATATGAGAGAACTGTAACAACTAGGCAAATATTTTAACTGAGTCCCTTGAGGGAGGTGGTGAATGATTTTGACAAATGCATGCTAAAAAACAAAGATCTAATAGGTAAAATGCAAGAGTAAATCTTAAGCATCAACATTTTTCTTGTCAAACAGAACTATTAATTCTAGCTCAGGGTCTCATTATGGCAAGACGGAACTACTTTTTATTCATTGGATTTATATATTTGCTGCAGGGAGGTTTCCTACTTTGCATTTTTCATGCATGAATATTCGTTAAGTTTCTCCTTGTATTAGTGGAATCTCACTTTATTACTACCCTGAGCCTTTTGAAACAAGCCACAAGTCATTCACGGTTTTCCTTTATAAACCTGTTTGAGCCTTTATAGGCTGGTCCTTTGCCATCTCACCCTATTGCACATTATCTATTTTGTTGGATGATTATCATAGTCATTTGTTTGTAAAACGTTTGATTTGTTTAGTTATACAGGGAACCCCAAAAGAAGAAATATGTCTCTCTAGTTCCAATCCAGTCTTTGAACACTACAGTGTGAAAATGTACCATCTACACTCAAAAAAATTTTAGAAAATATCTACATTTTCTTGCTTATGAATTTTCAACACAAACTCAATATATGTTTTCAGAATTCTCAGTTCTGTTTATTAACCCTCGTTAATCTCTAAATGTGCTTTATTGGCTTCTTTGTAACTTTATAATCCTTCCCTTCATAATCTGTCAATTTGACTTTATTTGTTTTTTGATCTGTTTATTTTGCTTATCAATGTCTTCATTTTCTCCTTTGCATTAGTTTGCTGCTATACTTTTGACTTTATGTTCAAGTCAAATAATGTTGGTTTTATTACATAGCATATTCTAAGAGCAAACTGAATCAAAAACAATTTTAATCATTTAAACTTTTAAAACAAATAACTTATAATAATCAGAACATTTTTATTCTCTAACCTTGGTCCATTAATACCTGTAGTGTATAAGACACTTCTTCTGATATAAAGTAAGCTTCTTGAGAAACCTATATGCAGGTTAGGAAGCAACAGTTAGAACTGGACATGGAACAACAGACTGGTTCCAAATAGGAAAAGGGTACGTCAAGGCTGTATATTGTCACCCTGCTTATTTAACTTCTATGCAGAGTACATCATGAGAAACGCTGGTAGCTGAAACTCCAGTACTTTGGCCACCTCATGCGAAGAGTTGACTCATTGGAAAAGACTCTGATGCTGGGAGGGACTGGGGGCAGGAGGAGAAGGGGACAACAGAGGATGAGATGGCTGGATGGCATCACTGACTCGATGGATGTGAGTCTGAGTGAACTCCGGGAGTTGGTGATGGACAGGGAAGCCTGGCGTGCTGTGATTCATGGGGTCGCAAAGATTCGGACACGACTGAGTGACTGAACTGTACCCATTTTTAAAATTTAAAAGATGTCATGTCTTGCTTAATTAAAATTTCAATTATTGATCACTTGCTATTTTGTTATATAAAGAACGATATTTATTTGTGAAAATATTACCATTTATCTTTACTCTCAAATACAGTTGTTAAAGCTATTAAGACCAGTCTTTCAAATCTCTTACATGTTCACTATTAGTTCATAAAACATAGTTCAGCATAGCTGTCATAATTTTAAAATTCATTCATTCATTCTTCATTCCACATATATATTTTAAGAATCTGTTGTACCTAATACAGTGAAATAGTAATTTATAGTATCACAGGTATAGTTTCTAACATTAACGTGAAATTTGTAATATGTTTTTCCTAAAAACACTGAACTAATAGAAACCAAATTAAAATTGATTCTTTTAATTTAAAAATCAGTTTCAGTGCATAAAATTGAACCTCTTATTTTTGAAGTTAATTCACATCATAATGTATTTATTGAAAACACTGTATGCCATTCTATCAGTACTATACCCTTGAAGTATTATCCCTGAAGATTCAACCTTTTAATGTTTCCATCACCGTGACTAGAATTCTAATAATACCTGTTTGTATATAGTGTGCTAACTGCTAAGTCACTTCAGTCGTGTCCGACTCTGTGCGACCCCATAGACGGAAGCCCACTAGGCTCCCCTGTCTCTGGGATTCTCCAGGCAAGAATACTGGAGTGGGGTGCTATTGCCTTCTTCAATGCATGAAAGTGAAGTCGCTCAGTCGTGCCGACTCTTAGTGACCCCATGGACTGCAGCCCACCAGGCTCCTCTGTCCATGGGATTTTCCAGGCAAGAGTACTGGAGTGGGGTGCCATTGCCTTCTCCATGTATATAGTGTACTTACTCCCAAATAACTCAAAGCACTTACACAAATCTTTTTTCCCATAATAGTTGATATCAATCACATAGTCTAACGTGTACCCCAATGTTCATCACAGCACTGTTTATAATAGCCAGGACACGGAAGCAACCTAGATGTCCATCAGCAGATGAATGGATAAGAAAGCTGTGATACATATACACAATGGAGTATTACTCAGCCATTAAAAGAATACATTTGAATCATTTCTAATAAGGTGAATGAAGCTGGAGCCTATTATACAGAGTGAAGTAAGCCAGAAAGAAAAACACCAATACAGTATACTAATGCATATATATGGAATTTAGAAAGATGGTAACGATAACCCTTTATGCGAGATAGCAAGAGACAGAGATGTATAGAACAGTCTTTTGGACTCTGTGGGAGAGGGTGAGGGTAGGATGATTTGGGAGAATGGCATTGAAACATGTATAATATCATATATGAAACGAATCGCCAGTCCAGGTTCGATGCATGATACTGGATGCTTGGGGCTGGTGCACTGTGACGACCCAGAGGGATGGGATGGGGAGGAAGGTGGGAGGGGGGTTCAGGATGGGGAACACATGTACACCCGTGGCAGATTCATGTTGATGTATGGCAAAACTACTACAATATTGTAAAGTAATTAGCCTCCAAATAAATAAATAAATTTATATTTAAAAAAATCACATAGTCTAGCTTGTTTTGATTTTAGGTTAAAAAAAAAACTATATGCAGATGGACAGAAAAGGGAATGTCTAAGAATGTTCTTATACAAAATAAGCAGATGGAAGGCAAGAAAGTTTAGTACAAGTTGAAGAGGATGGATGGATAATATAACAGGGTGTGCGGTCCTCTTGTGTCTCACAGCGTGTTTCACTCATTCATTTAACCACTGCCTCTGTTCCTACCTAGAGTGTATGCACTTGAGCATATGGATTGAGTCTACTATTTGTGTTGCTAGCATCAGCTTTTACACTAAATAGAGACTCAGAAATTATCTAGACTTTCACAGAATCAGATGGGTAAAATTACTTTCTCAAAGACGCAAACTTCCACATAAAGGCTGAAAATTCTGATCTTTTCATTTTCATCCTTTCAACACAGATTAGCACACTGGGTCCTACCATGTACCCAATACTATGACAGAGATAAGAGATGAGAAACACTGCATGATGCCCCCAGCACCAAGGAAAGGGGCCCTTAACACACCCGTGAGTGCACTGCTACTTCCTAAATTCTAACCCTGCCTCAAAGAGACCAAAATTCTTAATGGAAAGAAACAGCACAGCGCAGAATGTCAGTACCTATTTGCCTTGCCCGAGTGACTATCCTAAATAAGTGCAGATCTGCTCACTCTTTTTTGGGAGAGCGGTGATTTCCATCCTTCTCCTGGAGTTCTCCTTGATGTCTTGGAGAGGGGGGCACCAGTAATTGTCCCTGCCCACGGACCGTTGAGAGGGGACCACTGCTCTCCTCCTCTTGAGAGCGCGCAAAAGGCAGTATTTCATAATACAAAGGTATAGGCTCTAAGAACCAGATCGACCTCTTTCACATTCCAGCTCTACTACTTTTAGCCTTGTCACCTTGAGAAAACCTTCTCTGCCTCAGTTTCTTTTTCATTCTTAAATTGAAAATCTTAGCTGGGATTACAGAATAGCGTGTGTAAAGCACCTAGCACAATGCCCAGGGCATGAGAAGCATTCAACGACTATAAATTCCCTGCTCCCCTTCTTCTGATGAAAGAAAAATTATTCAAATCCTGCACTAGAATAAAGTTTATTAAGCCCAACTCCCTCCAGTGAGAAGAAATCATTTAAATACATGCAGAGTAATCACATCAAAACACTCTCTTAACTATGAGTAAACACAATCAATAAAAGAAAACCAATACTCTCCTTTGAAAAGTTCCCTCAGCATCCCACTGGCATGCTAAAAACTGTTTTCCTATATTTTCCTTAGGAATCTTTCTACATAGATTAGCGTAAACTCTGCAATCTGCATTCTGCATATGCATTCCCTATCTGTAGGCAACGGTATTTCCAGAGATTACTAACACTGTGTTCTCTTAAACCCACAATGGCTGCTGCTTTGTGAACAGATTATGCTATACTGTGCCTATCTTAAAGCTGTTCCTTTTTATATTTGTAGTCAAAGCTACTCTTTACAGAATCTTTTGCTCTTCGTAACCCTGCCAGCCTCTTTGATTCCACTTCGGGTGGATGGTTTGGTCTCCAAGGACCCCTGCCCTTCACCGCTGCTCTGTCTTGTTCTCCTTGTTCCTCATGTGACTCGTTGCACACGGAGAAATTCCAGGGCTGCAGCTTCTTTCAGATATTTCTCCTGCCCTTTCTGCTGACACCTTCTCTTTTCCAGCTCCCATTCCAAAATTGTTGGAATATTCCATTGCTGCAGCTCTCCTCAGACACTCAGGAATTCTGTACTGACATAAGCATTCCTTTGTTGCCAGTGGACCGATACACACCAGGACTTAATCCCCAGGGTCTCCTTCCTGCTATTTAATGTACCACTGCTCAAGATTTGACGCTGTCCAGTTTTCACAGAAGACTGAAAGCTGCAAATTCTCATTGCTTTACGGCACTGGGCTCTTTGGCCACATTGCTTTCCGTTCTTCCCACATGACTGGTATCATCGAAGGACAATGGTGAAGTAAGGGAAAGGCGAAAATGTGATATTTTTGTCGCTTCTCTCTCTACAAATGCCTGGCAGAGAACTGTTTGCCTGTGGCATCCACGATTCATGTCCTTGTTATTTTGCTCTTCCCTTTCCTTCATCTTTACTGAGTAGTAAGGAGTGTGTCATTTACCAATGTCACGAGGGATAACAGTAACATCTCCCGAGAATCCCACCAGACATAATGAGAATGTAAAGTCCAAATAGGATGTATTGTGGTACAGAGAAACGGATCTCTGGTTCACAATGCAGGCATGCATGCTAAGTTGTTTCAGCTGTGTCCGACTCTTTGCGACCCCATGAACTGTAGCCCGCCAGGCTCCTCTGTCTATGGGATTCTCCAGGCAAGAATTCTGGAGTGGGTTGCCATGCCCTTCTCCAGGGGATCTTCCTGACCCACGGACCAAACCTGTGTCTCTTATGTCTCCTGCAGTGGCAGGCACTATACCACTATGCCATTTACCATTCTTTACCACTAGTTGCCACCTTGGAAGTCCCTGGTTCACAGACTTGTGCTCAAATGCTGACTCCACCAAATATCGGTATAACCCTGCACCGATTCATTACTTTCTCTAGGGTTCAGGTTCACCTCCTTGAAACTGATATTGCTAAATAAGATAATGACCATCCAGTAGGCATCCATTCGGTGATGACTGCTCTTTTACTAAAAGACTCTTTCTCCACATGTTTTCTCTTCATTGTCATGCTACCTGTCTGTATATCTTTTTTCTTGCTAGACTGTATTCTTAACCACTATTCTATAATGATGTCTTTTCTTCCCTTGTGAGGTATTATTTACAAATATATTTTTCTATCACTTTTCACATCATTATTGTCAGCAGTACATTATGGCTAAGAATGTCAGCCCTGGAATTTTGCCCTCATTGCAAACTGACTTTGTGGATTTGGGAAAATTGCTTAAAATTTGTGCTTTAGTGATCTTTTCTGTGAAAGAAAAAATATCCAAGGATTTAACTCACAAGTGTCACTGTGAGAGAAAAATGAGTTCATGTTCACAAAGCCCTTAGAACAGTGGCTGCCACACAGTAAGTATTCAATAAATGACCACTCTCATCAACTGCTAACTTCCCATGATCTAGTTAATAGACTTGGTACATTTCCTGAAGTGCTGAAGTGTAGTATTTATTTTTTTTCTTCTCACTTGATTCTCATTCAATTCTAACTCTTACCTTTACTGTGATCATTAGAATTCAAATCTGACTTTCATGAGTTATGGTATTTTATGCATAGGCTACCATCTAAATGATTACAAAATGGAAAAAGAAGCTGACTCCAAATAGAGGAAGATGGCATCTATATTATATGACATCACTTCATCCCCAAATACATCATTCACTTGGCATTTAATGCCTTTTGCAACCCAAATTCTGTGTCAGTAATGAGCAGCCCATTATAAAACCCATTAGGTCTCACTTAAATGACTTTCATTTTCATCTCACTCTAATATTGTAATACAGATAAAAACACTCGGCAAACTATCTAATCAGAGGATTTAAAATGTTAAATCTATGACTTGTGGGAGACATCTGCGATCACAGTGTGGAAATGCTTTGGTCTTTTTTCCATGGGCGGTTGTATGTCCAGCCCTGACTCCAGTTTGCTCTCTTCTAGTTATGACAACCACTCTCCTGAACTGGTTGTGCTAATAATAACCTGTAACCTCAGGCAGTTCAGGTTCTTTTTTCAAATTATGAAATATTTCAGGAAAACAGAAAATTGTGATTAGTACAATCAACACCCACATATCTATCTACCACCTGATTTTGCCAAAGTTTAACATATTTGTCTGTTTCACTTTTTTCTTTTTAAAGAAAAGCATTAAAGACATGATGGTAAGTTTATATTTACCCTTCTTGATTCCATTCCTGGAGAAGGCAATGGCACCCCACTCCAGTACTCTTGCCTGGAAAATCCCATGGACGGAGGAGCCTGGTAGGCTGCAGTCCATGGGGTCGCTGAGTCAGACACGACTGAGCGACTTCACTTTCACTTTCCACTTTCATGAATTGGAGAAGGAAATGGCAACCCACTCCAGTGTTCTTGCCTGGAGAATCCCAGGGATGGCGGAGCCCAATGGGCTGCCGTCTGTGGGGTCACACAGAGTCGGACACGACTGAAGCGACTTAGCAGCAGCAGCAGCAGATTCCATTCCATTTCCTTGCCCATTCTAAAGAGGAAACTATTAATATAATTGCATATTTATCATTTTAATATATGGTGTATATTTTAATATATACACCTGCTAGATAAGTATGGATCCACACAAATCTAGAGTTTTCCAATACTCTCATAACTTTATATATAGTACTATACTAAATGTACCCTTTCACATTCTTTTTCCTTAAATCTGGTTTTGAAATTTATCCACAGATCTCCAATTAGTACGTTTTTAATTGCTTTATTGTGTTCTATTGTGTACATATACTGGAACGCATTTACCTTTTCTCCTGTTGATGGGTATTTAGGATTTAGGTTCTTCCAGTTTGTTTTTCTTTTGCTGTTATATTTTAGTATGTTTCTCCTGAAGCACTATGCAAAACAATGTCTTTGGATATTTATCTAGAGGCAGAGTTATTGGGTCAGATGATATGCATGTACTAGACTATTTCAAGCTACTCTGCCAGGCAGCGCACCTACATTCCCTCCATCAGTGTGCGTCTCCACTGCTCCACATTCTTGCCATCACTTGGTGCTGTTGGACTGTTTATTCTCTATAAATGGACAGGGATAGTATTGCCTCTCTTTATTGCTCTAGTTTGTATTTTCCTGATTACTGTTCAGTTTTCTTTTACTTAAGTTGAGGAAACGGACATATAAAGTATCCAATATTGATATTAAGTGACTGACTCTCCATTATATATTTTCCAGTGTGTTTCTTACATTTTTTTGAAAAACTATTACATACTGATTATTTTTTCAATTAATTTGTTCTTGGGATTACCTAATCAAATGCCATGAAGAAAAGATAAGAGGGTGCAAATAAACTGTGTCTATTTATTTTAGTTCTTTTTTATTTTAAATCTACATTTAACTGTGGAAGAAAATGAGCTAGTAAAATTCTATATTGGGCTGTTACGTTCAGTATTCACTTACAAGAACAACTATGGAATATAAGAAACATATTAGAGAATTAACTATAAATGTGCACGATGGGGGGCTACAGGGTCTTTCTAACTATGTCATCTCATGTAGTTATTTAATAAATAGCTGCTGATGATACAATAATAACATCATGATGATGATCATTATAATAATTATAAGATTTATCACCTATTCTTGTTTATGATCTGAGAGTTAGAAATTGCTGTGATTACAGCTCACTGCTCTTTTCAAATAAACAAGTTTCTTCACCCTAACTCTGCTTTTCTTCCAGGAGAACAGACTGAGATAACTCCACTTTGTTAAGGTATCTTCAGTATAAGGACTCCTATTTTTACAGCCAAGTAGAGCCACAGGTTTACCTTCAAAAGCCATTTGAGAGTAAACCAGGCTACAGTTTAAAAATCCTTCAGAGGTGCACCATTCACTTTAAAAGAAAAATGTCAATTATTTAGAATTACACACAAATTCTTGTACATTTCTGGCCATACTAACTACTCACTTGCCCTTCACAAATCTTTCTCAGTCTCTCACCATTTAGCAGCAGAAGCATTATCTCTTCCATAAACACCATTTAAATATATTCCTAGTTTCCTGGCACATATTCCTAGATTTCTTCCTATGACTCTGGCCATTTTTTTTTTTTTTTGGTCATTTTTTGTCAACTGACTATCCCAATCCATCTATCTCTATGCCACCAACTTTATCATATTGAAAACTGAACACGGGCTCCCTCTAACTGCCCCCAAAGCCTTCAGTGACGAGCACAACCACTGACTCATCTGCACAAGACAGGACTGTGTACCAGTGCTCTCTCCTCATTTCCAGTAGTCAGTCCTTTCATCTTCTGCCTTTTAAATCACCTTGAAATCCACTCCCTTTTCTTCGCCTCCACTCCCAACTCCATCATCACACCTCTGCACTTCCCATTTTCCCTAGTAAGAACCCTCACCCTCGTGCTTTCCAGTCTTCATCGCTTAACTATGGACTGACCTCCCGAATCAGAGCCCCTTCCCCTGACCTCCTTTCACACCTGTTCCCCCCAGACGCCCCCCGGCACGTCTCCTACGGCTTCACTCCCATAGCCAGATCCTTGTCCTGTGTCCTGGTCCTTCCCCACTAGACCACATCACCTCTGAGGACAAAGGCCTATCCTTCATCTCTTTATTGCTGGCACCTGGAATACACAGTGCCATCATCACATCCAAAAACCATTTGGTAAAAGAACTGGTGACAATAAATCTAATGAGATGGACATTATAAAGGAAAGTAGTCTTAGGTTGCTTTTCCCCTTTTGTTGGTTTTGACGAACACATTTCTGCCTCATATAAAAATAATTCTAACTTCTAAAAGTCTTTAAATAGTTTTGTCCTAACATTATAATTAAAAGCATTGCAATAGAAACAAAAGTCTTAAGGAATGCAGACCAAAAACCAATTACAGGAGACAGATTCCATAGCTTATTGCTGTAATGCTACCTTTGTATTCTGTGCAAAAAAAAAAAAAAAAAAGCTATTCCATTCCTTCCTGAAAGATATATTTTTTGATTAGTTTCTAAGCATCAGTTACCATCCTGAAGACAATGGGAAAAAAATCTATAAAAACTATTATTTTCAGTGACATTCTGTGTACCAAAGAAAGCTCTGTGATGGGCTGAAATTCAGTTTAACAAACAAAGCAAACAACTGCCACAAGAAGTCAATATCTACAGGAGTGTTTTTAAACATGCCTGTGAGTCTACATTAAACAGCACTATGATGAGAGTATATATGTAGACTACATATATAATCTGTGTAACAATGAAATTGAATATTTCTGAATAAATAGGCTCCTTTTAAATGTCAAAAAAATCATAAGCATTCACATAATCAGAATTGCACTCCTAAGGTTCATTGGTTATGAAAAAGCTTAATGACAAAGAAGCTACTACTAATTAAGTAAACTAAATAAAAATCTTCTAATCCCAATAGTCCCCACATATCTTTCAAAATAATAGTGTGTGTTTGTGAACGTAGTATCAAATGTTACTTTGCCTCCAAAGAGACTTGCTAATCTGAAACCAAGTGAGAGCTACTGATACCTTCTATATAGACATTACTGGTTAGAAAGCAACGATCATTTCTAGCTGACTTAAAATCTCTTGTGCCTGGAACAGTGTCTGGAAGGACACCATAATGAAAAAATAATCTTAAATTGGACTGAGGCTTCTAGGTTGTTGAAAATAAATTCCACATGTAGTTACTAAGATGCTTGGATCCAGTTGGTATGCATTACTGCACTTTCCATGATAGCCTCTGCTTTCGCCATGGATTTAATGAAGGGAAGTGATGGGCTGTGGAAGGCCTCAGATAGAAAGGCTTCACAGAAGTGTCAGGGTGACTGTTGTCAGTGGCATGAGGGATCCAGTGGCACTGATTAATTTCAGTGCCAGCACTTTATATGGAAATGGGAAGACACACAGAGCACAAAATTGTAACTATATTATACATGGAGCTCTTTTTACCTGTCTGAACATAATTGCTGGCAGCCAGAATCTCAACCTATATGATTCCATGGGAATTTTTTTCATGGATTTTCCTAAGATGAAACTTTTGTCCTGTATCCTTAAATTCTTGTTTTAGCTTTAGGCTTTATAGTCAGATTGCATAAATATTCTTGAGCTGTGCTTTGAGAAGCCAAGCTCTCCAGAGAATAGCACAGTCAGTAGACTGCAGTTTAGGATGTTAAAATTGTTTTTAATTCTGTGATATCTTGTATTTTCACACACATACACACACACACACAAACTGATATGTGTTTAACTTGCTACATTTTCCATTCTATACTTTTAGAAGGGATTGTAAGGTATAACAGTCTATCCCTGATTTAAAAGAGAAAGAAATAAGATATCCAGATGAAGGAACAGAAGATTTATTAATGGAAAATAGAATAAATAAAATACTCTTTAAAGTATAAAAAAAGACAATTCAGCAATAAATCTTGCAGTACAGGCTGATAGGCTGTGCTTAAGATCTTATCAAGCTTGTATTTAAGGAATTTAGGAGACAACCACACTGGATCAAGACAATATATTTAACATCTATTCTTCAAGTGCTTGTTTTATTTTAATAAATATAAGCTAAAAATCCACAACAGCAGGCATTTAGTTGGATTCTTTATACAAATTACTCTCTATTGGCCTTTTGTATATTTTATAACTTAAGTTAAATATGGCAATCAAATACATAGAATAACATAGAACCTATGTGTCCTCTCTGAAGATTTCAGATACAATGCTTTCTCTATTCATGCTGTTTCTCCTGCCCGTATAAAACAAAGCCCCGCACTTCAGTTTAGAATCAGAATCTGATCCTCAGCTGTTGCTTGGTCAGGGTTCCCAGTGGGGCAGCCCACATGTGGTACTTGCTCTCCTCCCTGGGCTTCCAGGATAAACTCTGGAATTCTGGCCACCCTTCAGGCCCTGCACAGTAAGCCAGCCATGCTAGCGTGTAAGGCTGAAGAGGATTGTAAGAATCCTACTTCATGATGAAGATCACATTTTATCAGTATGCTGGAGAGGGGTAAATTTCTTGCTCTACCCCTTTTGAATTCTTGTGTCAGGACTAATAAAAAATGGCACAAGGCTGATTAATAGGAGGGAAAAAAAGTTTTAATTCATGCACATGGAGTTGCCACAGAAATGGGATCTAAGAAGTGGCCAAAGCAGGCAGATTTTATGCTTTTGAGGCAAATAAAAACCTGTAAGGAACTGACAGGACAAACAAACTTGGGTTTGGGGTGCCCAACTGGTAAAGAATCTAAACCGAGTTTGGGCTGGGGGCAGGAAATTAGAGAAGTAACAAGGTTGTTTATATAGGATTCTCGGCTTGAATTCCCTATCATCAGCAATAAGGGTGTTCTTCTAATTCCAGATACAGCAAGTACACATTTGACCTGAGAGATTTATTTCCTGTTTTCAGGGAGACAAGAGGGTCAGAGTTAGTCACCCTCTAGCACTGATCATTTCTTAAATAACTTTAATCCAAAATAATCAATATGTCATTAAGGCACACTTTGGGGTTGCCAAAACTGGGCCCCAACAAATACTCTTCTGAAAACAACCCTCTACCTAAGATGTCTATAACTGAAGACTATTCCTGGGAATAAGAGTAAGATGGAGACATAAGAGGAGATACAGAGACTTTTGGTTGGTGATGATTCACGTAACATTGTTGAAAGATTTAATACAGGCATATGTTTTTATAAATTGTAGAGTTTTGCTGATTTTAAATCTGTGTTTTTCAACTTGCCTTATTTCATAAGGTATACATAGTAATCTACACTCCAAAGACAAATGTGCTATGTTGATCCTTTATACAAGCTTAGTTTATGGTACATGGGACTATTTTAAATGGAAAGCTTATTATTAAGAATACACGTTGATGTTTGACTTCCAAGGGTGTTGGTCTTATCCATGGTATACCTTTAGGTCACCATTAAAAGAACTAACAGGAACAAAAATGAAGAAAACTGCTGCTTTTCAGGTTCTGAATATTTAAGATATTTAATTTAGAGGTCAGATCACCACATTTGCCAAATGATTTCCAATGTTGTTTGATATGCAGGCTTAATAAATAGGGATCAAAGTCCAAGAATGCCTGCATCCTAAAAGGATACACATACAGGACAGACCATACAGATTTCTGCATGGTCATATGGGGAAATGATGTGAACCATTTAAAATCATAAACCCTACGTAATGCAACTGTCAATTCTTTTTTTTATCTTACTTGACCAGTAATGGCCTTTGACATAGTTGAACCCTGCCTCCTCTGTAAACTATTTTCTCCACCTAGCTTTCAATATGCTTCTTTCTCCTGGTTTTCCTCCTACTTCTCTGACCATTTCTTCTTTTCAGGCTCTCTCTTCCTCTCCAACTATTAATTTTAGAGCACTGCAGGGCTGTCCTTGGACTTTTTGTCTTTTTTTATCTACACGCACTCCCTTTGCGATTTCATCCAATCTCCTGGCTTTAAATACCACCTATAGACTGATGACTCAACATTTTTACCTCCAACCTGATACACTGCATTAGATTCCAGACATAAAATTACAAACTCACTTGGATGACTAATGGGCATCTTAAATTTAATATGTCCAAGCTCTTGATCATCTCCCTCAATCTACTTTTCCTACTGTCTTTCTCATCTCAGTTAATGTCAATTCACTCTTCCAGTTGCTCAGGCCAAAAGCCTTAGAGGCATTCATGACTCATTACTTTCATACCCACAGCCTCTCTGTCAGCAGTTTCTGTTGGCTCTATCTTCAAATTACATCAAGAATTTGACCACAACTCGCTCCTCCACTGCTAACACTCAAATTCAAGTTGTAATCCTCTTTTGTCTGGATTTTTGCAATAAACTCCTAACTGGTGTTTTTTTTTTTTTTTTTTTTTTTTTCACCCTTGCCCCTTTCAGTATTTTCTCCATGTCAGCAAGAATGATTTTGTTAAAACATGGCAGATCACGTTACCCCTCTACTCAAACTCCTCAGTGTTAAGGATATATTTGAAAACTTTAGCAGGGAATATAACATTGCCTTGACACATTGAAATAGATGCCTGCATCAGCCTAGTAAAATGAGCCTAACATCCAACCCCAGTGGATGTGGGGGACCCCCATGCCAACAAGAGATTCTCAGACACCAGCTGGGTGTCCTAAAACTCTATCCTGACACTATCCACTTAGCGATAACTTCGGATCTCACAGGTTAAGGGTTCAGTCCTACCAGACTGTCCTTCTGGCCAACCATATGTTGTTGGTTGGCATCAGATGCCAGTCACAAGCCCACAAATTGACTTGCTATTATAGATCAGAGGTTCCAATGACCCTGTCTCTGGGTTCTATTAATTTGCCAGAATGGCTCAGACAGTTCAGAGAAACACTTTAGCTACTATGTTGCTGCTGCTGCTGCTAAGTCACTTCAGTCGTGTCCGACTCTGTGTGACCCCATAGACGGTAGCCCACCAGGCTCCCCCGTCCCTGGGACCCTCCAGGCAAGAACACTGGAGTGGGTTGCCATTTCCTTCTCCAATGCATGAAAGTGAGAAGTGAAAGTGAAGTCGCTCAGTCGTGTCCAACTCAGCGACCCCATGGACTGCAGCCCACCAGGCTCCTCCGTCCATGGGATTTTCCAGGCAAGAGTACTGGAGTGGGGTGCCATTGCCTTCTCCGAGCTACTATGTTACTACTGTTTTATTATAAAAGGATATAACTCAGATACAGCCAGATGAAAGAGATGCAAAAGACAAGGTACGGGAAAAGGGGCAGAGTTTCCGTGGCCTCATGGAGCGTACCATTCTCCCCTCAGCATCCACATCTTCACCACCCCAGAACCTCCCCTAACTTCTGTGTTTTTATAAGGGCTTCATTACATAGGCAAGGATGATTAAGTCATTGGTAATTGGCAACTGATTCTACTTTCAGCCCCTCACTTCCACTTTGATGTGGATCTAATCTGAAAGCTCTAACCCTCTAATCATATGGTTGGCTCCCATAACAACCAGTTTCCATCTTTAGGTTACCTAAGAGTTTTCCAAAAGTCACCTCAATACCACAACAAAAGATACTTTGGTTGCTTTTATCACAGGAAATTTCAAGGTCTAGCAGTTCCCTTCTCCAGGGATCTTCCCAACCCAGAGATCAAACCCAGGTCTTTCATATTGAAGGTGGATTCTTTATCAACTGAGCCACTAGGGAAGACCAAGAATATTGGAGTGGGCAATCTATCCCTTTTCCAGTGGATCTTCCTGACCCAGGAATTGAACTGGGGTCTTCTGCATTCAAGGTGAATTCTTTACCAGCTGAGCAACCAGGGAATCCCTTCAGAAATATAACAAAGACCAAATATGTATTCTTATTATATCTCACAACATTATACATACCAATTTAAATACTATACTCCAATGGCTTCCCAGATGTTTGTTATCTTTCTGACCTCTGCCCCCAGTCTTCTTTCTCCTCATCTTTTGGTATGCTTCAATTCATGACCCCTTTCTATTTCTCAAATATTTCAGCCTTAAGATCTTTGCATCTAAAAAACTTCCCTCTGTTAAGAATGCTCATGTTCCAAGCATCAGAAGTCCTTGTTTCTTTACCTTATTTAAGTCTTTGCTCAGATATTACCTTTGTAAAGTCCTCCCCTGAGTCCTCAACCTAAAGTGTTAAATTCATTGCCCCCAAATCCGGACATTTCCTTTATAGCACTTATCACCAACTATCATACTACTAATTTTACTTAAACATTTTGTTTATGGTCTTTCTTTTCCACTACAATGAACTCGCACAAAGGGAGGGTCTTTTTTGGTTTGTTTGGTTTGTTTTTACTATTATGCCCATTACTTATAACCAGCCTACATACCATATGTGCTTTAGAATATTCAATTCAGTTCAGTCCCTCAGTCGTGTCCTACTCTTTGTGACCCCATGGACTGTAGCACACCAGGCTTCCCTGTCCATCACCAACCCCCAGAGCTTGCTCAAACTACCTAATTTTAAAATTAAAGTTGAATGACTGAATAAATCAATAAATTTGAAATGTACAGAGCTAAGAAATATAGGTCAAGGTTTGGGGATTGTGACTAAAACATCCCTGCCCTATCTATATTTTAACAATATTTATATTTTTCTAGGCAATCTACAAAACTCAAGCAATAACATCCTCCAGATTTCTAAATGGAGCTGAGCAGCTAAAAACAAACAAACAAAGATAATAAGTTTTGCCATGTAAACTTTGACTTTTGGTTTTAATGTTACACATTTAACATTCTGTTTTTTTTTTTAATCTAAATAAATTTACTTAAATTCGGCCATTAACAATAATAGAGCATTTTGTGAAATACTTCTTCCTTTAAATTAGTAAAAGAGCTTAACTGGGTAAACAGATTACTGTATGAGTTTTCTCTACTATGTGTTCTTTCCAGAACCTATCTTCTTCCATCTCCTCATTGGTGAGAGTTGCCAGCCCTTAGTTTTCTGTTCTTTGAATTTTCTCTTCATCAGCTACCTGTGGTCAGCACTGAAAGAGCTTACGAAGTGAGTTCTTTCACTGACATGCTCAAATTGTCAAATACACTTCCTCCTCTATGAATCATTCAGTCACTTATTCACTCCTTGAAAGCTGTTAATCAGCCTCCAGTTCCTCACTTCACCTTAAAAAGAACCAAGGACTATTTGGTTGCGAATCTCATAGGTATTCCTCAGTCCCTATATTTTCTGACTTCCTGTCAGCAACTAACACAACTGACCACTCTCTGATTTTTGCAACATTTTTCTCTTGATAGCATTCACTTCCTTTTATCCTTCCATCCCTCTATTCTCTCTGGGCTATTCTTTCTGATATTATCCTTATCAGAAACAGATAGGTTTATTGAAGTTATTACTAATCATTTCATTGATGTCCAACTTCTACACACTAAAACTAGTGAGGAAATTAAAACCTTAATATATGAATTGTATACTCTTCCAGGAAAATATCCTCACTGTTCAACATAAGAATTGCCATTTTATTAATAATACCTCTCTGCCAAATGAAAAGAATTAAACACAAACTTCTCCTGTCTTCTAAATAATATACTGTATAAGATATGCTCATGGGTCTCTTGAATCCCCTGTCAGGAACAAAACACTCATTTTTCCCCAGTTAGGAGTACTTGCTCCTACAAGCTTCAAAGTTAGTTCTTCCTAACCTGGAGAAGGGAGCTGCCTCACAGGGCCTCACTGGAGCCACCACCCCTTCCCGAAGACTACATACATCCAGGACTAGTTGGTGCTGGAGTACAGAAATACAGACCTTGGGTTCACTGCCAGACTCCTTGTAAGACCCTTCCCAGGTTTACAGCCGCCCATGGTACCACCGAGACTTCTTTCACAATCTCATCATGGTCAACCTCGCCTTCTACTCATTTCTGCTCCCCTCATTCCCTGCAAGTATTCTCCCTCCAAGCAAACCTCCAATCAGAGTCAGCTGTCAGGGGAGTCCCATCTGGATATACAGCATCTCTAGTACTAGGATATTGAGTGTCTATGCTATTTCAAGTAGCTCAGCTTCCATCCTTGAACAGACTGCTCACTGAACACTTGCTATTTTGGCTTTCCTCTGACTGCAACATTTAAACTAAAATATCCTCTGCAAGGGAACAGAGGATAGCTATAACCAGGATAGCTTGCTCATATTATAAACTGCCTGATAAGCCAATTTAAAATTCAATATATGGTACCAAAAAAAAAAAGCAAGGTAATGTCTGTCCAACAGTGAGGCTATGTGACATTTAGAATCATACAAGTTACTCGGTAGCTGCTTGTAGAATTGAACAGAACAAAAGGAGAGAAAAGAACTCATAGCTTTATATTCAGCTAAATCAATTAAGAGTTACCATTTCTCCTTACTAAATTGATTTTCATTATCTTACCAGAATGTTAGACAAATGATAAGAGAAATTTAATTATATCTTAGCTCTATTTATACACACACACACACACACACACACACATACACTCCCCAATTGCTTGGTTCGAGTATAGTGAAAGAATATTTGAATAAAGGAATCATTTCACTTTTTAAGACAGAGGTTATCAGATTGAATTTATGGAAATCCATTTCTAAAATCCTTCCTTGTAAAAGGGAAGAAAGCAAAACAACTCTGAAAGATAGAAATAATGACATTTTGACACACATATATTACTTAAAGAAAAACAATATAAATATTAAAGATGGAACTTCAGACAAAATTCTACACAAGGACTGTAAAAGAAGCAAAAATACACCAAGAAGTTAGGACATTCATTATCATGCACACACATAAACACATAGCCCATGTATAGAGAAAATAATAATTGAAAAAATTCATAGCAGAAAATACAGAACAAATTTAGTTATATTTTATAGTCCTTCCTCCATACACAAAATACATATATTATTGCTCTGCTTGGATATAATTTTTAAAAAGCTCAGAAGATATACTAGAATTTTACTGTCTATTGTGGTATAAGTGACAATATGTGAATTTAAAGTTAAAAATAAAATTACAAATATGAACTCAGATCTTCACATTAGCCATATTTTAAATGCTCAATCAGCCATGGGCTGCTGCTGCTGCTGCTAAGTCACTTCAGTCGTGTCCGACTCTGTGTGACCCCACAGACGGCAGCCCACCAGGCACCCCCATTCCTGGGATTCTCCAGGCAAGAACACTGGAGTGAGTTGCCATTTCCTTCTCCAATGCATGAAAGTGAAAAGTGAAAGTGAAGTTGCTCAGTCGTGTCTACTCTTAGCGACCCCATGGACTGCAGCCCACCAGGCTCCTCCATCCATGGGGTTTTCCAGACAAGAGTACTGGAGTGGGGTGCCATTGCCTTCTCCATTGAGTGCCTACCTTATTATATTCATCAGCTATAGAACATTGCTATACTCACAAAAGTTCTATTGAGTAGGGCTCTGTAGAGTGGAAATCAAACTTTCAACAGAGAAGAATAGGGGTTGGGGGGAATCACTGAAGACAAATTTCCTTTGCACTGTCACCTAAATATTAAAAAAAAAAAAAAACTATATTCATGGATTGTGCAACTAAAATAACTTTTGAAAAGGAATCATCACTGCTCACTGAACTGATAACTTCCATGAATGATTCTATGCATGGTAATGTCTTAGATGTTTATATAAATTTTGACCTACATCACAATATGTAACAGCAGGAAGAAAATTACACAGACCAGACAAGTGTCTAATGAGATTCTTACTGTTACAGTAAAGCAGAATCAAAAACTTTGCATCCTGATATGGGGTACTTGGGGCCCAATTGTGCCTCCCCAGATCCATAAGTCCCAACCCCCAGGACCTGAGCATGTGACTCCATTTGGATATATGGTCTCTAAAGAGAAAAATAAGCTAAAAGGAGGTCATGAAGATGAGCCTAGTCTAGTATAACTGGTGTCCTTGTATTAAGAGAAAATGTGCATGCATTCTTGCTGAGTCCCTTCAGTTGTGTCCAACTCTGTGTGGCCCTATGGACTGTAGCCCGCCAAGCTCCTCCATAGGAGGAGGATCCATGGGATTCTCCAGGCAAGAATACTGGAGTGGGTGGCCACGCCCTCCTCCAGGGGATCTTCCCAACCCAGGGATTGAACCCATGTTTCCTATGTCTCCTGCATTGGCAGGCAGGGTTTTTTTTAACCACTAGCACCACCAGGGAAGTGTAGACACAGAAATAAATGTACATACAGAAGGAAGACTATGTGAAGATATGGAGAGAAGACAGTCATCCACAAGAGATAGAACGAGGTCTCAGGAGAGGCCATCCTTGCTGACACCTAGATCACAGATTTCTAGCCTGCAGAACTGTGAGAAAATAAATTTCTGCCATTTAAGCCATGTAATCTGTGGTACTTTGCTACGCCAGCCTTTATAAACCCATACATCAAGCTTGGCATCTTTCTGCTATGCCATACTCTCTCTCCTACCTGTTCACCAACAGTGTTGTGAATATTAATGTGGTGATCATATTATTTAGAGAAAAAGCTTCAAAATTAATAACTTTCAAAATTTAGACCCTGTATTATGAATAAAATATTACAAAGCACTTGGAGTTTCAGAATCCATCTCATGCTGAATAGAATGCAGTGTTCTACAGCCAAGAAAGCATTCACTCTTTATTAAAGCTTTTCCTGTTCAGTTCTCTCAGCTGTGTGCAGAAGAAAGAAGACAAAAGCATGGCACAGATTTGCACAGCATATTGTCAAGTCAACAACAATGATACAAACTCTTCCTGGCCAAAGGGCAGCTATCTGTGCTTATCGTCAATGACCGATGATAAAAAGAAAGAAGTATGCTACACTTACATCTTCACTATTTAAAAATACTTTTGAAAATACCCTATCATTAAAATATTTGGCTCTCAGACTATATACTCTTAGTGATTTCACAGGCTGATGAATATATCAGATGTCAGAAACTTATGAGTATGTTGATTAAACCAAAGGCTATTGGTAACAGCACAATTTTAACTGTTGGTATATTTGCTTAATAAACACAAAGCACTTTGCCAAGTCAATTAACATTATTTTTAATTTTTATAACAATCCTATAAACTAACACTATCATTGTAACCAAGTAGGATTCTATAGGGCCTTCCTAGGACAGACACCTCCTCTCATGTTCTCTGTCCTCTTGTTTGTTAAAAAGTTATAGTCTGCCAGGCATCCCCGGCTCAAAAATTAATGACTGAAAGAACGTGAACATGTAGTGATGAAAGCAGCATTTGGGAGAGGAGAACTGGTAAGAATTTATAAACAGTCACAGAATCTTTATTTCCTCCCTGAAGTACCTAGATAACAGTATCAGAGATGCACATTTCCTGAATTGTTTCATAGATGCTAAAACTCCCACTAAAGGGAAGAAGTGAACTGCTTAATGACCATGTACAGGCCCATAGCCCTCCAGACCTACGGGTACCTGAGGATGATAATGTTAACCCCTCTGACACTGCCCTCCAACCTCACCATCAACCATCATAGAATTGTGCATGAGCTGATCACATATCCTGTGAGTCCCCTCCCACACCTTGCTTTTAAAAATGCTTTGCTGAAACTCTTTTTGTGCATGAACTGCTCTAGACTCTGGTACCTTATAATAAACTCTGTACTTTCTTTCACCACAACCTGGAATTAGTAGATTGCCTTGAGTCTGTGGGCGAACTGACTCAAGGCTGGTTTAGTATCACTGCTGCTAAGTCACTTCAGTCGTGTCCGACTCTGTGTGACCCCATAGACGGTAGCCCACCAGGCTCCCCCGTCCCTGGGATTCTCCAGGCAAGAACACTGGAGTGGGTTGCCATTTCCTTCTCCATTAGTATCACTATTACTCAGTTATACAGAGGAACCTGAGGTGCAGCGACATTGAAAAACCTTCTCAAGGTTTCTGAAGCACAGCCAGGATTCCAACCCAGGTTCTCCAGCTCCAGAGTCTGTGCTCTTAACCACTGTGCTTCCATTTGCAAATGGCTCTGCTAAATTGCTACAGTCCATGGGGTCTCAGAAGAATAGGACAGGATTTAGCAACTAAACAACAACTGCTATACTTGCTTTCAAGGACAGACCCACTCATGCGTGGGGAAAATGAACTATGGCAAGTTCAATCCATATGTGCCCCAGTGAAATTTTACATAAAGGCAAAATTTAAAAGTAGCAGTACTATAGTCTTTAAGGATACATTTACAAGTTGTAATGCTGTAAAGAAATCAAGAAAAGTGATTACAAATAAAGAAAACTTTTGTTTGCCAATTGGGAAGAACACGGGAGGGAAGAGCTGTGCTTAGAAAGGGACATCAGAGGTAGTATCTCAGGGATAGAGACTGTTAGGTGATGGTTACATAAATTTAATTAGGGGCTTCCCTGATCGCTCATTCAAAATTTAAAAGTAGCAGTACTATAGTCTTTAAGGATACATTTACAAGTTGTAATGCTGTAAAGAAATCAAGAAAAGTGATTACTATACAAATAAAGAAAACTTTTCCTTTGCCAATTGGGAAGAACAAGGGAGGGAAGAGCTGTGCTTAGAAAGGGACATCAGAGGTAGTATCTCAGGGATAGAGACGGTTAGGTGATCTTTACATAAATTTAATTAGGGGCTTCCCTGATCGCTCATCTTTGTATGAAATGTTCCCCTGGTATCTCTAATTTTCTTGAAGAGATCTCTAGTCTTTACCATTCTATTGCTTTCCTGTCTTTCTTTGCATTGATCACTGAGGAAGGCTATTTTGTCACTCCATGCAATTCCTTCAAACTCTGAATTCAAATGGGTATATCTTTCTTTTTTTCCTTTGCCTTTAGATTCTCTTCTTTGCTCAGTCTTGAATATGGTATGGACCTAACAGAAGCACGGAAGAACTGTACAAAAAAGATCTTCACGACCCAGATAATCATGATGATGTGATCACTAACCTAGAGCCAGACATCTTGAAATGTGAAGTCAAGTGGGTCTTAGAAAGCATCACTATGAACAAAGCTAGTGGAGGTGATGGAATTCCAGTTGAGCTGTTTCAAATCCTGAAAGATGATGCTGTGAAAGTGCTGCACTCAATCTGCCAGCAAATTTGGAAAACTCAGCAGTGGCCACAGGACTGGAAAAGGTCAGTTTTCATTCCAATTCCAAAGAAAGGCAATGCAAAAGAATGCTCCAACTACCACACAATTGCACTCATCTCACAGGCTACTAAAGGAATGCTCAAAATTCTCCAAGCCAGGCTTCAGCAATACGTGAACCGTGAACTCCCTGATGTTCAAGCTGGCTTTAGAAAAGGCAGAGGAACCAGAGATCAAATTGCCAACATCCGCTGGATCATGGAAAAAGCAAGAGAGTTCCAGAAAAACATCTACTTCTGCTTTATCGACTATGCCAAAGCCTTTGACT
>SJYT01064293.1:188611-201371 GCA_006410635.1 Cephalophus harveyi | reverse complement strand
CTCCAGTACTTTGGCCACCTCATGCGAAGAGTTGACTCATTGGAAAAGACTCTGATGCTGGGAGGGATTGGGGGCAGGAGGAGAAGGGGACGACCGAGGATGAGATGGCTGGATGGCATCACTGGCTCGATGGATGTGAGTCTGAGTGAACTCCGGGAGATGGTGATGAACAGGGAGTCCTGGTGTGCTGCGATTCATGGGGTCGCAAAGAGTCGGACACGACTGAGTGACTGAACTGAACTGAACTGAACTGATATACTTTATTGAATATTATTAATTAACATTAAATATATTGTTAATATATTATTTATTTTATTATTATGCCTAAAGTTAATAATTAAGTATAGTTAAATATTTATTAGGTATAAATTCGCTTTAATAATTACCACTGAATTTTTACATTACAGCAAATGGTAAGATGACAATTTTACATTCTTTCTATTCTTCCATCTCTCAAATACAACTTCCCTAATGCAACAAGTGTGTGTTTGTGTGTACGTGTGCATATATATGTCTGTTTGAAATAAAATGGATCGTGCCATTTAAACTGTTTTGCAACTAGCTCTTCCACTCAACAATACATCTTGGGCAACTTTTCATGACAACCTATATAAATCTATCACTATATTTTTAATGGTTGCAGAGTAATGCATTCATATCGTGTACAAACCATAATTTATGTAAAAATCTGACTGTAAACGCTTTTAGAAAAATCTTCTATAACAGTAAATATATGAAGATATGCAGAAGTAGATGGTCCAGTAAACAATATAGCTCATCTTTAATGATTTCACCACTGAGTAACAGGGATGTTTTCTAGGTAAAAACTGAATTTGTAACAGAATATCTAGTTTTAACATAACGTAACAGGCCTGACTACATTTTTTGGTATATGTCAGTGAACTGACAAGAATGTCAAATTTAGGATTTTCAACTCAAAGTCACCTAGGGTGCACCAAAATTGTGTTAGCTAGAATATGGAACTTTCTCAATGTGCTATAGGACATCTAGGGCATTTCTGTCATTTAACTGACATGCATGACGGACCACAAAATGTTGAATGCCAGCTCGCATTTTGTAGTTCTGAACGAGCAGCCTCTATTCCACTGTTCCTGCTTTAGTGAAGCTGACACAAGAATACCAGGGAAAACCTTCTTATTTTATGTATCCTAAATGAAAATTTGAAGCCAAACCTTAGAACAAATTGTTATAAAGATCAATTAAGTATGCAAGGTGAAATTATGTTTTGAATATCATATTGAGGATTTGATGAATGATTTGTATTGTTTTGAGATAAGCTCATTGAAATCTATTAATTGGTTATATATCTTTATGACTAAATCTTCAAAAATTACTTTGATATAAGTAAATCTAAGCAGCCAAAAAATACAGACAAAGAATATAAGGCAAGAAATCCCAGGATGATGAAAACTGTCATATTTTTTTTTAAAAAAAAAGCTCACATTGTGTCTCGTAACACATTTTAGAAATGTGTCAGAAATAAGGATCTCACTCTTTGAAAAAAAGAAAGAAAAATAGTCTTCAACAATATAATGTGATTTAATGCCAGGTAGAGGAAAATATTTTAATGTAAATTTAAAGTGGTTAAAAATAAATCTAAAGCTCATAGGAGGGCACAACACTGCAATAGATACTGGCTTAGAATGTTTTGGATAAACTAACATAAAAACACATAGTATTTAAGAAGGTGAATAAAATTAAGCAGTCAGAAAATAAATCTAGGACTACCAGATTTAGAGTTTAAGCAGTAACTAAATAATCCTGACTTCACCGTTCTTTAGGAAAAGAAAAGATACATTTAAATGCTATTAACATTTTTAAAATTCTAGTGATTTCACCATGGGTACATATGCTAACACATATTAAATATGTCTTTCCTTTTGTATGGTAAAACTGCTTCTTTGGACCACCTTGCAACTATTTTCTGTGTCAATGTTCTACATAATTTCTTCTACGAAATTTAGCTCTTAGCAGTTATTGGGAATCACTCCCAAAGGCTCATATTAGCTCAGCTGCCCCATATCCCAGGAGTTATTTTAAATGTAGACTGTAATCAACTTGCTAACTGAAGCAAGGTCTCTCAAAAACCCTCGGCAGAGTTTGATTTGGTGCTATGATGGACAAATCTAAGCTGTGAGTTCTATTACTTATTACTTAAAAAATAACTTCAAAATACACTGTCTATATGTTTTCTTTTGTCTTCTGTCCTTCAAATTCTATGATCTGTGAACTTGAGCACAATCCTCTTCAGATTCATTTAAGCAATAGAGTTTTCTTCTGTTTCATGATGAGAATTGTTTTCCAACTATATTTTTAGACAAAACATCAAAGCAAGCTCAGGATGTTATCTTAGGAATAGTCACCCATACATTTCTTTCACTGTTGGGAGAAAAGGATTAGAATCAGTTGCCATATAAAAAGTTCATTCGCTTGAGTTGAGCAACGGCTAGAAATATAGGAGGAAGACCAATCACAACAGCAGATAATGCATTTGGAACTGTATTCCATAGTCAAAGTTTAATTAATATTGGAAACAGTGATATATATGAACTAATTGAAGTCTAATGCTTGTAATAAACTTCAAAGTTAGGACACACTTGATTGAAATCAGCACACTGGTAAATATTACTATTATAAATAACAATGATTTTACTCTCATTTCTCACCTTCTACAAACTAAATAGAACCTTCCTTGAGATCTGAAATTATGGCAAATGGGTAAAGAACATTCTACAGTCAAACTGTCTACAACCCTCTCTTGACCAATATAGCTTAGATGGTTTCAGAAAAAATTAGAGCTCAGTGAGACAGTTAGTCCTCAATCATGAGTCAAGTGCTAAACACAAATCCATGTCTAATGAAAGCAGTTTTTTCCCAGTGCTTCTGCTTTATTATTTTGTGGTGTCAAAGTTGGTGGTGAAACTTTTGGAGCTAGAAGGTACATGTCCTGAACAAGTAATTTCCTGAGAAGATTTAATCATCAGTGGGATGTTATGTTGCTCTTTAAAGTCATATTTTCCAAACTGAGTTAGTGATTATGCACAAGCTTCCAAACTCCAGCATCTCTACTCATCTGCCATCAGTTCAGTTCAGTCGCTCAGGCGTGTCCGATTCTTTGCGACATCTATGGTCATCTGCCATACGACCTTATACAAAACATTTTACCTCCTGTGTCTTAGTTTCCCTATATGTAATAGATGAGTGATAATAGTACCACTTCAGAGGAGGTTTCTGAAAAATGAATGAGATGACTCATGTAAAACACTTAATGGCAACCCACTCCAGTACTCTTGCCTGGAGAATCCCACGGAGGGAGGAGCCTGGTAGGCTACAGTCAGTCCATGGGGTCGCAAAGAGTCAGACACGACTGAGCGACCTTACTTACTTTACTTACTTAATAAATAGTAAGAGTTAATTATTATTCATATACTCTTCTAGAAAGCATGAATTAAGTATCTATCTCTTATGTCTTACATACTAAGGATTCAAAAAAAGAAAAAGACATAAATAACATGATTATAACAGATTTGTTCAGTTCAGTTGCTTAGTCATGTCCTACTCTTTGCGACCCCATGAATTGCAGCACACCAGGCCTGCCTGTCCATCACCAACTCCTGGAGTTCACCCAAACTCATGTCCATCAAGTCAGTGATGCCATCCAGCCATCTCATCCTCGGTCGTCCCCTTCTCCTCCTGCCCCCAATCCCTCCCAGCATCAGAGTCTTTTTCAATGAGTCAACTCTTCGCATGAGGTAGCCAAAGTATTGGAATTTCAGCTTTAGCATCAGTCCTTCCTATGAACACACAGGACCGATCTCCTTTAAAATGGACTGGTTGGATCTCCTTGAAGTCCAAGGGACTCTCAAGAGTCTTCTCCAACACCACAGTTCAAAAGCATCAATTCTTCGGCCCTCAGCTTTCTTCACAGTCCAAATCTCACATCCATACATGACCACAGGAAAAACCATAGCCTTGACTAGATGGACCTTAGTCGGCAAAGTAATGTCTCTGCTTTTGAATATGCTATCTAGGTTGATCTAATTAAAAAACAAGAAGAAATATGATAATACATTTTAAGAGCAGAAGATAAATCCAAAAAGAGTGACAGGATAAAAACCATAGCCTTGACTAGATGGACCTTAGTCGGCAAAGTAATGTCTCTGCTTTTGAATATGCTATCTAGGTTGATCTAATTAAAAAACAAGAAGAAATATGATAACACATTTTAAGAGCAGAAGATAAATCCAAAAAGAGTGACAGGAGAAAAGTAGGGTTAGTCAAAAACAGTTTCACAGAATAAGCAGATCCCATATGAGTCTTATTGCAAAATTCAGACTTAAATTGAAGAAATTATGGAAAACCACTAGGCCATTCAGGTATGACCTAAATCAAATCCCTTATGATTTGGAAGTAGAAGTGTAGATTCAAGAGATTAGATCTGATAGACAGAGTACCAGAAGAACTATGGACAGAGGTTCATAACATTGTACAGGAGACTGTGATATAAATTATGCCCAAGTAAAAGAAATGCAAAAGGACAAAATGGTTCTCTGAGGAGGCCTTAAAAATATCTGTGAAAAGAAGAGAAGCAAAAGGCAAAGGAGAAAAGGCAAAATATACCCATCTGAATGCAGAGTTCCAAAGAACAACAAGGAGAGATAAGAAAGCCTTCCTAAGTGATCAGTGCAAAGAAATAGAGAAAACAACAGAATAGGAAAGACTAGAGATCTCCAAGAAATTGGAGATACCAAGGGAACATTTCACAGTAAAGGACAGCAATGGTATGGACCTAACTGAAGCAGAAGATACTAAGAAGAGGTGGCAAGAATACACAGAAGAACTGAACAAAACAGATCTTCATGACCCAGATAATGGTGTAATCGATCCCTCTCCTAGAGCCAGACATTCTGGAGGGTGAAGTCAAGTGGCCATAGGAAGCATGACTATGAACAAAGCTGATGGAGGTGATGGAATTCCAGCTGAGTTATTTGAAATCCTAAAAGATGATGCTGTGAAAGTGCTGCATTCAATATCCCAACAAATATAGAAAACTCAGTAATGGCCACAGGACTGGAAAATGTATGTCAGTTTTCATTCTAATCCCAAAGAAAAGCAATGCCAAAGAATGTTCAAACTACTGCACAATTGTACTCATTTCACATGCTAGCAAGGTAACATAAATATCTTTCAAGCTAGGCTTCAATTGGATGTGAACCAAAAAATTTCAAACGTACAAAATGGATTTAGAAAAGGGAGGGGAATCAGAGATCAAATTTCCAATATCTGTTGGATCATAGAAAAGCAAGGAGATTCCAGAAAAATATCTACTTCTGCTTCACTGACTATGCTGAAGCTGCTGGCTATGGGGATCACAACAAATGGGAAAGTTCTTAAAGAGATGGTAATACCAGACCACCTTACCTGCCTCCTGAGAAACTTGCATATAGGTCAAGAAGCAACATTTAGAACTGTACGTGGAACAACAGACTGGTTCCAAACAGGGAAACGAATATGTCAAGGCTGTATAATGTCACCCTGCTTATTTAACCTATACTGGAGCACATCATGTGAAATGTCTGGCTGGATGTAGCTCAAGCTGGAATCAAAATTGCAGAAAAAATATCAATAACCTCATATCAGCAGATGACACTACCCTAATGGGAGAAAACAAGGAGGAATTAAAGAGCCTCTTGATGAAGGTAAAGAGGAGAGTAAAAAACCTGGCTTAAAAGTCAACATTTAAAAAACAAAGATCATGGCATCTGGTCCCATCACTTCATGGCAAATAGATGGGGAAACAATGGAAACAGTGACAGACTTAATTTTCTTGGGCTCCAAAATCACTGCTAATGGTGACTGCAGCCATGAAATTAAAAGACACTTGCTCCTTGCAAGAAAAGCTATGACAAACCTAGACAGCATATTAAAATGCAGAGACATCACTTTGCTGACAAAGGTCTATTAGTCAAAGCTATGGTTTTTCCAGTAGTCATGTATGGATGTGAGAGTTGGACCATAAAGAAGGCTGAGCTGAGGAACTGGTGCTTTTGAACTATGGTTCAAAAGGAGACTCTTGGGAGTCCCTTGGACAGCAAAGAGTTCAAATCAGTCAATCCTAAAGGAAATCTATCCTGAACATTCATTGGAAGGACTGATGCTGAAGCTCCAATACTTTGGCCACCTGATGCAAAGAGCCAACTCATTGGAAGGACCCGGATGCTGGGAAAAATCAAAGCCAAGAGGAGAAGGGGATGACAGAGGATGAGATGGTTGGGTTGTAACACTGATTCAATGGGCAAGAGTTTGAGCAAACTCTGGGAGACAGTGAAGAACAGGGAAGCCTGGCGTGCTGCAGGCATGCGATAGCAGTCACATACAACTGAGGGACTAAAGAACAACAATTTGTGTCTTGAGTTTAATGACACCTGCAGATTAAAAGAAAATTGGGAATGATGTTCTAAGCGAGAGACCAAAAGGAAAAGTCACAGAAAAGAAGATTAACGACGTGATGAGTGAGACCAGGGCTGAGGTAATGTGAATAAGGAAAAAAAAAAAGAGAATGCACAAAAGTAGAGGGATGTTTGAGAAGAGGTCCCACAAAACAGAGAAGTCATTTGCAGAAATGTCATATAAGCTACAGTTATGAAAGAGGCATTTAGATTAGCCCTATCCATTTATACGCATGAGCAATAAAAAAAAATGAAGAGGAAAGTAACTTGTCCAAAATCATGTTTTAGAAAGGTTATGTCAGCAGCTGTAGGCTGCATGCTCTGGGTTGAGGAAACACGGTATTTGCAGAAATGTCATATAAGCTACAGTTATGAAAGAGGCATTTAGATTAGCCCTATCCATTTATACGCATGAGCAATAAAAAAAAATGAAGAGGAAAGTAACTTGTCCAAAATCATGTTTTAGAAAGGTTATGTCAGCAGCTGTAGGCTGCATGCTCTGGGTTGAGGAAACACGGTAAGCACAGGTGGCAGTTGAAGCTTCGAGAGCAAATGAACTCTCTCTGAGGGAGTTATTAGAGGTTAAAAAAAAAAAAAAGGCAGAGGGCAAGGCTGAACTTAAGTCCACAATTATCTAGAGCCTGTACAGGAAAGAGAGATATAAAAAATATAGGAGGAGAGATGAGAAGGTGCAGTACATAAAAAGTTTAGTTTCTACTGCACACAGCAGTGAAGAAATGGAGGAAAATACAAATTAGGAGGGGGTAAAAAGCCATGTGACTTTGAAAAGTGTGGCTAGGGTAGAAAATGAAAACAGGTAGTTTGAGGCCAAACGTTTGTGGGATCCTTTCATTATTCACCCACCAAAAACTTTCAAACAATCATGACTAGATCTATATTTCACAACAATAATTCTGGACAACAGTGTAAAGGAAATACTTGAGGGCAGAGGAGATCAAAGGCAGGGAGACAACCTCAAAGTCACTTGGAATACTCAATGTGAGAAGAGTGGACACAGGAATGAAGAGGAGAGAATCCTGGAATGTTGAGCCGAAAGAACCAAACAGAAGGAAACCTCGCTGAGCCAGATGTGGACTTTGTCCCGGTCACTGGCTTTCTGATTTTAGAAGAAGGGGAAACAGCAGGAGCCATCCACATTACTATCCTTGAGGTAAAAAACTTATTTTGCTGTTGCTGCACTAAACGTGAATAGCCAGGTAACAAGTAGAAATCGATTAAATGCTCTGGTGCCTTTAAATCAGCTCATTTCTTTTTGTGATTTCTTTTTTTAACCACACAAGGATTCTGTTCTTGTCTAGATAGGGTCATCTGTTGTAGTGTATTTTATTATAGAAACAACTTTTGATAAAGAAAATTTCTTTAGAGCAGTCCCCTTTAAGATGGCATTGGCCTGAGAGATTCCAGAGGAGCATTTTGATTACTCTGAGGGATTCATTGGAGCAGTGAAGCCATGTAGGTCAGCGTCTTAGCTGTTAAGACGGGTTAAATTAGAGATAGCAGGAAACTCACTAGAGGCTGATGGTATAAGATGTGATTATGGTCAAGCTTAAAGTAATCATTTGTGACTGAAATTGTGTTTTAAATGATTTTTCACATTGCAGAATCTTGTGCTGTTTTGGGACCTGGTGTTTCAACTACCTAAATTCACTTCCAAGAGGTTTATGAAAATAATACCTATGGAGAGGGTAGGAGATGACTGTGAGGCAGAGGGTGGAGGAAGGGAGAGAGTGAATATTGCCTTAGAAAATGAATTTTCAATTACTGTATATTTGGGGGGGTTCTGTTTCTTGAAAATTCTTATTTTCTCAGAAGCTTTTTACATTTACAAAATTATAAGTACTAAACCATCTACCGTCTGAAGTCAGTAATTCTTGTTTTGTTGATTACCATGACATTGTGACCTAATACAATAATTTGAGAATTCTAAAGCTGTCAGATGAAAGGTAATATATTTCAGTCTGTGACATATGACACAAGATTTGATGAAACTTTAAGGTGATCTTGGAGAAGGCAATGGCACCCCACTCCAGTACTCTTGCCTGGAAAATTCCATGGACGGAGGAGCCTGGAGGGCTGCAGTCCATGGGGTCGCTGAGGGTCGGACACGACTGAACAACTTCACTTCCACTTTTCACTTTCATGCATTGGAGAAGGAAATGGCAACACACTCCAGTGTTCTTGCCTGGAGAATCCCAGGGACGGGGGAGCCTGGTGGGCTGCCGTCTGTGGGGTCTCACAGAGTCAGACACGACTGAAGTGACTTAGCAGTAGCAGTAGCAGTTAAGGTGATCTTCTTTCAAAATTAGTATCTGTTAATGTAACAATAAAAATAAATTATTCCTCAGATATGTTAGTTTTTAAAGCAGGAAGTCACCTTTCAGAGGTCTAGTTTACAGTGTCTTTGTTCTGTGAACACAGAATTGCAAAGTTTCCTTTGTTTCTCCCTAGGTCTTGGTAACCTTTTCCGTTCTTAGATTATTAGCACAAGATTAAAAAACCACAAGTCTGTATGTGCAGAAATAAGCCAGACCGCGGGGATATATACAGAATATACAGATTGAGGAGAGTTGTTCCGTGGGGACGGGGTACAGTGGGGGTAGATGGGAGACAGTCCCTGTATGTCGCTGATTTCGTAATTCATTGGTCCGTGTATTATAGAAGACAGAGCCAGTGACTTGTATTTTCTTAATTTTTCATGTGGCCGCATATCTCCATTAAATAAAATGAAGAGAGAGGTACATACACTGATATTATGTATTCATATATATATATATATATATATAGTGGATTTCTGTGTAGATATTGCTGTCTGTCTAGTTACTGATGATGTGGTTTTGCTAGCCCTCCTGTTTTGAGCACTTGCCTTGTTAGTCATTAATCATAGTATTGTATGAAAATTAACCATCACTAGTAGCTGTCACTCTGTAGGGACTTGCTCTAGGGCCAGGTACTCCATATGCATTATGTATAACCAGTTTTACATATTTTTAATCAATATCCCCAAGTTCACTTCAGTTCAGTCGCTCAGTCGTGTCCGACTCTTTGCGACCCCATGAATCGCAGCATGCCAGGCCTCCCTGTTCATTACCATCTCTCAGGGTTCACTCAGACTCACATCCATCAAATCAGTGATGCCATCCAGCCATCTCATCCTCGGTCGTCCCCTTCTCCTCCTGCCCCCAATCCCTCCCAGCACCAGAGTCTTTTCCAATGAGTCAGCTCTTCGCATGAGGTGGCCAAAGTACTGGAGTTTCAGCCTCAGCATCATTCCTTCCAAAGAAATCCCAGGGTCGATCTCCTTCAGAATGGACTGGTTGGATCTCCTAAAGTAGCTGTTATTTCCCTCATAAATTGGAATTGGACTTCCCCTGGTGGTCCAGTGGTTAAGCATCTGCTATGCATTATGTTTAACCAGTTTTACATATTTTTAATCAATATCCCCCCCAAAAGAAAGTGAAAGTGAAGTCGCTCAGTTGTATCTGACTCTTTGTGACCCCATGAACTGTAGCTTACCAGGCTCCTCCGTCCGTGGGATTTTCCAGGCAAGAGTACTGGAGTGGGTTGCCATTTCCTTCGCCAAGGGATCTTCCTGACCCAGGGATCAAACCTGGGTCTCCCGCATTGTAGGCAGACGCTTTACCATCTGAGCCACCAGGGGAAGTCCCCAAAGTAGCTGTTTTATTTCCCTCATTATAAATTGGAATTGGATTTCCCTGGTGGTCCAGTGGTTAAGCATCTGCCTGCTGATGCAGGGGACACAGGTTCGATCCCTGCTCCAGGAAGATCCCACGTGCTGCAGGACAACTAAACCTGTGCGCCACAATGGCCAAGTCTGTGCTCTAGAGCCCAGGAGCCGCTACTGCTGAAGCCCGCCAGCCCTAGAACCTGTGCTCTGCAGCAAGAGAAGCCTCTGCAATGAGAAGCCTGTGCACAGCAACTAGAGGGTGGCCACTGCTTACTGCAGCTAGAGAAAGCCCACGTGCAGCAACGAAGACCCAGTGTGGGAAAAAAAAAAAATTGTCACCCTCCTTATTTAACTTATACGCAGAGTAAGTTAACGCAAAATGCAGAGCTCAGTGAAGCTCAAGCTGGAAAAAAACTGCAGGGAGAAATATCAATAAGCTCAAATAATGGATATGACACCACTTTAATGGCAGAAAGTAAAGAGGAACTAAAGAGCCTCTTGATGAAGATCAAAGAGGAGAATGAAAATGCTTGCTTTAGACTAGCATTCAAAAAGCTAAGATCATGGCCTCTTGTCCCATCACTTTATGGCAAAAGGTGGGGAAAAAAATGGAAATAGTGACAAACTTTATTTTCTTAGACTACAAAANAAGAGGAACTAAAGAGCCTCTTGATGAAGATCAAAGAGGAGAATGAAAATGCTTGCTTTAGACTAGCATTCAAAAAGCTAAGATCATGGCCTCTTGTCCCATCACTTTATGGCAAAAGGTGGGGAAAAAAATGGAAATAGTGACAAACTTTATTTTCTTAGACTACAAAACCACTGTGGATGGCCACTGAAGCCATAAGTAGAAAGATGCTAGCTCCTTGGAAAAAAGCTATGACAAAACTAGACAGCATGTCAAAATGCAGAGACATCACTTTGCTGACAAAGGTCTGTATAGGCAAAGCTATGGTTTTTCCAGTACTCATGTATGGATTTGAGAGTTGGACCAGAAAGAAGGCTGAGCAGTGAAGAATTGATGCTTTTGAACTGTGGTGTTGGAGAAGACTCTTGAGAGTCTCTTGGACTGCTGGGAGATCAAATCAGTCAATCCTAAAGGGAGTCAGTCCTGAATATTCATTGGAAGGACTAATGCTGAAGCTGAACCTCCAATACTTTGGCCACCTGATGTGAAAAATCAACTCATTAGAAAAGACCCTGATGATGGGAAAGATTGAAGGCAGGAGGAGAAGGGGACAACAGAGGACAAGATGGTTGGATGGCATCACCAATTCAATGGACATGAGTTTGAGCAAGCTCCAGGAGATGGTGAAGGACCAGGAAGCCTGGCATGCTGCAGTCCATGGTGTCACAAAGAGTTGGACATGCCTGAAAGACTGAACAATGAAAAGGCCTACATTCCCCTCCCTCCAAGCTTTTCCTATTAAGATGCTATTTAAACCTGAATTCTAAAGCCACTTCTTTGGGTCACCTTTTTCTTCCCCAGAGTATCTACCATGTATGCATGATTCATACAAGTTAATAAATTTCTGTTTTTCTCTTGTTAATCTATCTTTCAGTAGAGGGGTCTCAGCTGAGAACTCTATAGGGTAAAGGGAAAATTATTTTCTGCTCCCACGCTAGTCATTTAACCTTTCTGATATTCTATTACGCACTAGTCATTCAACCTTTCTGATATTCTATTTCTTTTTTTCTACAATGCATATATAATATCTCAATATTTTGACATTAAGTAGATGGTGATTCTGGAGAGAGAAGCAGACTTCCCAGTACATTTCAGCAGTTCCCAGATTACACATTAGTCATCTGAAAAGCTTTCTAAAATCCCAATGCTCAGGCCATAACTCAGACCAATTAAATCAGAATCTCTAGGGGTTGGACTTAGGTACCAGTATTTTTAAAGCTCTCATGTAAGTCCAATTTTGTAACCAAATTGTAGATACTTATGCAAGATGCATATAGCAAAGGTATAAAGAACATAGGGCAGATACAATTTAGTGGGGCTCAGGAGTTGAGAAACTAAAGGAAAATCACAGTGGGAACTAGAAGAGAATCAGATTTAGGACAAAGTAATCTGAGATGCACAGACCATAGGAAAGGGAGTACAGTAGTGACTCCAATGACAAATCTCTGCCATCATAACTGTGACTTGCTCTCCTAGGTCTTTACAGTATCAGAAACATCTGCTTTATCTTCATGCCCAATTTGCTTTATCTTTTTCCTTCTTAATTTAGTGTTTGATTTTCATATAATAAATGCATGAAACGAAAAGTCTATTTTATGGAGAATCATTCATTAATACAGATGTACAGAAATATAAGTTAAAAGGTTTTGCTAGATTTCATAAATTTCACCATGCTAAAATTATGAGACCAATTTACCTTTGCAGGAAAGAACATCAATCTTCCTCCAAAAACACTCTGAAGATAAAATGGCATCATTTAATCTTTTCTACTATCTCCTATTCTATAACATGAAATATTCAAAATATATAAAATACAAATTTCCTATGATGTCCCAAAGATGATATTATAGAATAAAATTTTTGAAAAGTTTTCAAGACAATAAACTTTAAAATCCA
>SJYT01064293.1:176736-188363 GCA_006410635.1 Cephalophus harveyi | reverse complement strand
TAAACTCATCATTTCAAGTAGTTCAAACAAATTAATTTAAAACATAAATAACTTTTGAATTTTGTGCTTTTATGGTATTTGTAATGAGGACTGTGAGGGGAGGTTACATTGTGAATTAAAATATTCATAATACATGGTTTTTCTTATTGCAATTTTTCTTTTTATTTATCTCCGATTTAACAGTATATATGACCATGACTAGAAGGATAAAAGGTGAACTGATCTATTTCCAGTAAATTTGATCATCTAATACCAATAACCCAACTGAAAATACTCATTATATTTCTCAGTGATTGAGATAACTGCCTGGATTCAACTCTGCCCTTTGATACTTAACTTATGTATAGATGATCTAAACTCTAATATGTGAGCTATTTCAAAACTACTGTAATTATGAAAATTTTATAACTATGGCAGTTTAGAGTTGGAGCAATCCAGAAAAATCATGCAGCTCATTCAACTCCTACTTCTTCAAAATAAGAAACCGAGAATTAGATAATTCAAATCATAACCAATTAGTTACAGACCTGATTAGCACCTTGGTCTCATGATTACCAAATCTAGAGTTTTCATTTGTTTATTTTCTGCTATACCATGATATCTCCTTTCATGCTAGAACTCTTTTTAAAAAAGATTAAAACACTTTGCTAATTTCAGTGTTTCTGTGACATGAACTATATCAAGCAGCTAATTAAAGCAATGTAATGTAACTGATACTTCTGAAAAAATTGTCTGTAACTAAATCTCTTTTTAAGATCAGTAAATAAACTATACTGACTGAAAGACTTATTCTAAGAACTCTTCAAAAAATTACTTCACTATCTGAAATTAAAAATGTGGAGCAGCTGGCACTGGCATCACTTGTCACAAAGGTAGAAACTCTGGCCCCATGCCAAATCCAATTAATCAGTATCTGCATTCTAACCAGAGCCCTAGAAACTTAGATATCCACAGAAGTTTGAAAAATATGGCAGCCAGCTCTGGCCCCACCCAGGGTAAGGGACAGTAAATGCAATCTAGGCAGTAGCAGGAATTTTGAAGAACCAGAAATAGCAGTTGATATCTGCAGACTTTGTGAAAATCTCTCATCTGAGGGTGAATTAGAATTAGCCCAAGTCTCTTGCTGCCACACCATCCAACAAATCCTATGCAATACTGGCTGCCTCCAGGGAGATCCATCACTTCTTACTGACTGTAAAGGCAGGGAAAGCAAACCAAAACCTCAAACTGCTGCAGACATTCTTGATTCAAAGTCATCTCACACCAAATACAGAAGGGGAAAAAAAAAGAATAAAAGAATTTTCATCAAGGCTTCTTCCCTATGGGGCTGCGAACAAGAAGAAAAGCTAAGACAATAATATATACAGTTTTCCCTCAGTATTCATAGGAGATTAGTTCCAGGACCTTCAATGATACCAAAATCCGCAAATCCTTCATATACTATGGCGAAGTGTAGCAGGCAGATCTGCAACTATACCATTTCTTGTGGGTCTGAGATTTGCTGAAGTTTAGGTCAAGAACCCATATCAAGAAAGGAATTCTCTGCTATTCTACTTTACTGAACATTTTTCTCAAAAATATTACATATATATATTCATTTATAACTGAATATTATTCAATTGCTTACAATTTTAAAAGTGAACAATTTTAAAAGTTTGAGCCAGATTATATGCGTGGGATATTATATATATTCTCCATTTGATGTTGGCAATGCTCTATGTGTGTCCTTAGATCAACTATAAGTTGTACACATAGGCCATATACTTAATATTTTATCTGCTTGCTCAATTATCAATTATTAGGATTTGAGGTTTAAAATCTGCCTTGACAGTAGATCTGTCAATTTATCCTTTTTAATTTTGGATTTACATATTTTAAACTATTATTGATTGACATAAGATCACTGATGCTGAAGCTGAAACTCCAATACTTTGCTCACCTGATGCGAAGAGCTGACTCATTTGAAAAGACCCTGATACTGGGAAAAAATGAAGGCGGGAGGAGAAGGGGACGACAGAGGATGAGATGGTTGGATGGCATCACTGACTCAGTGAGCATAAGTTTGAGTTAACTCCAGGAGCTGGCGATGGACAGGGAACCCTGGAGTGCTGCAGTCCATGGGGTCACAAAGAGTTGGACACGACTGAGCGACTGAATTGAACTAAGATCAGAAAAGATACATGACACTAGAGATTTAAAATTTTATCAATATGTAAAAGGGTTATCCCTTTTAATCTCTATAGTGCTTTTTCAAGTCTTTTATTGTTGTCGTTCAGTTGCTCAGTTATGTCAGACTCTCTGCAACCCCATGGAGTGCAGCATGCCAGGTTTCCCTGTCCTTCACAATCTCCTGGAGTTTGCTCAAACTCGTGTCCATTGAGTCGTTGATGTCATCCAACCATCTTGCCCTCTGTTGTCTCCTTGTCCTCGTGCCTTCAAACTTTCCCAGCTTCAGGGTCTTTTCCAAATAAGTCAGCTCTATTTTCTCTAATTAAAAAATAGCTTCACTTTGGTATTCGCCCAGTATATATTTTTCCTTATTTTACTCTCAACATTTTGTATCTTTATAAATATACGGTCTGTAAATGTTTTGCTTTATTATTTCATTTGGCAACCTTTTCTTTGAACTAGAGTCCATTCATCTGGACAGATCACTGATATATTTGGACTAGTTCTACCATCTTACCTCGTGTTTTTAATTTTCCCTGCTTTTACTTAGGCATATTTTTTTCTTCTCATTTGTACTCACTGAAATTTTCTCTACCTTCACTCTCAGTCCATTCACTCTCATGGTTGGAATATATATTTATATTTTCTTTCCTTTTAGTTATTATTCTTTAGTTGTTGCCTTATTTTGACTTGAAAGTAAATTTGAAAATCCATCTTTCATTTAATGTAATGTGTTAGGTTAATATTTTTTTCCTTTCTCAGACTAATACAAGGATCTTTGCATTTTTACCTATAATCATTCACCTCTAGATTTAAGTGCAATTGCTAGCCAAGGCTTTGTTTGTAACTTGATTTTTCTATCCTGAAAGAAATTGTATGTTTGTTATGATTTTATACAATCAGCATTTAACTATATTTTTCTGTGTTTACCTTTTTTATTTGGTCAGTATTCCTTTGCACAGACTTCCTTTGATTATGCTCCCTCCTCTGGAAGTGTATAATTTAACACTCCTCTGGTCTGTTAGTATTGAATTTTCTCAATTTCTGTTTTTCTGAAGATACTTTTATTTTGCCTTTATTTTTGAATGATAACTTTAAAGTATATAATTTTATGTTGCAAATACTCTTATCTTTCATAAAATATGATTCACTATCTTCAGTCTTCAACTATTCCATTAAAAATTAAAGTCAATTTAAGATTTTGGCCATCTGTATTTTCTCTGCCTACTGATAAGATTTGTTTCTAGCGTTTTGTAGTGTCACTATGCTGTATTTTGATGTCGATTATTCTTAATTTTGTTTTTGCTTTCATGTCCTTTGCATCCAAAATCCTTCATAATTTCTAGAAAGTAGTTCAGCTACATTTATATGCTATGCTGTTTCTTGATTATTTTCTAAATTTTCTTCTTCAGAGAGTTCAACTAGACAAATGTTGCAACTTACTTGTCCTTCATTCTTAACTTCCAAATTTTCATCTCCTTTTCTCTTTGTTCTGCAATCTAGATCATCTCTTTAGATATATTGTCTTGTATCCTGAATGTCTTTTGTGTCTACTCTTTAGCTTTTCAGTTCAATGAATCCATTTCTTAAAATTAAGCTCAATTATTACATTTTTCATTTCCATAAGTTCAATTTATATAGCTGGACAATTTTTATAGTCATTGGTGTTTTTGTGACAGTTTCATCTCCATCATTTTTGGTTGGTTTGTTTAAAGAGATTAAAGATATTTATATTTGCATAATATAATTACATAACTACATATATAATAAAATGTACAGTCTGTACAAACTTGATTCCACATTTTAAAAACTTTTTCATTGTAGCTTATTTCTCGGAATATTTAGTGTCATTTTGTTTGTTTTTTAATTCATGTTCTTGGAAGCTACTTCCTATAAGAACATGTGCTGTTGCTTTTTAGTTGCTAAATCTTGTCCGATTATTTTCTGACCCCATGGACTATAGTGTGCCAGGCTCCTCTGTCCATGGGGTTTTCCAGGCAAGAATATTGGAAGTGGGTTGCCATTTCCTTTTCCAGGGGATCTTTTAACCCAGGGAGTGAATCTGTATCTACTGCATTGGAAGATTCTTTACCAGTGAGACACAGGAGAAGCCCATGAGAACACTTTGAGTTGTGAATTTCATATTTTTGCCCTACAGAGTAGTTTTGCATTTCCTTCAGTTATATACTTTGGACACCAGCTTCTCAAGACCACTTCATGTCAATGTATGGCAAAACCAATACAATATTGTAAAGTAATTAGCCTCCAATTAAAATAAATAAATTAAAAAATAAATTTTAAAGCAGTTTTAGAACGATGAATGGAGTCCCCATGCTTAAGGAAGGGGGGCCTAGTATCAAGAATTCTCTGGGAGACACTTTATATTTATTGCTTTAGCATATACCACTAAGGGGAAAGATTAAGAAAGCTGGGTATTTTCTACGTTCTCCCATTGAGAGCGTAACCCTAATTCATCTCAGTTTTATATGAGGATAGCGTGTGGAGGTCTTCCAGCACAAAAGCATTCCAAAAATGCTGGGAGGTCATGTGTATGTATTTATTAAATGAATAAATGGATGTTGCTCAAAGAGAATTTATAATATGAACTTCATCATTTCAGTAACATTTACTAATGTTCTTTAGAAGTACCATTTCCTTTGGTTTCATGAGGGTGGAAAGGATCCAATAATGAATACTTTTTTTTAAAGATAAGTAATAGAAAATTTTCTGAAACATAATTGGAGAAGGGTGTCATGTGCATTTAAACATTTCAGCCTTCCTCAGTAATCTTGCATAGAACTAGAAGTTTTAAATATAGAACAAGAAGTTTTAAATATAGAACATATTTCTTCAAGCTGTGTCTTAAGATGAAATCAATCCAAGCATATAAGACTTTGTGAACATTTATGCCATGGTGATATTGGCTGTACAGAAAATCCCTCCCACCCCTACTGCCTGCCTCTCCTCCATCTCTATGCTCTGACTTTTTAGAAAGATGTGGTTACTGCCCTAAGAGAATGAGTTGTAATATCCTCAAGGGAATAAATCTTTGCATATCCCCACTGAGCAGTGCAATTCATCTAACAACAAATGCTTCTGAAGCCTTTTGATTTCTGAAACTTGAATCAATTGTTTTTGAAATGGATACATGATCCCTATATGCCTTGGGTTTCTTCACGTATATTACAAATGGACCTAGAGAAATACAAAGTTCACCCCAATATCTCCTTACCATGCCTTTGCTTCAGTGAGAAAATGACAAATTTCTCCAGCTCAAAGAACACCAGGATTCAGCTGAGATAAAATGCCTCATATCATCCCATCAGTAAAAGAAGTGCAGTACCTGAATGAAGTAAAATTCAAGTAACTGTCGGTGGTTCATTTTATCTCTCACTGCATCTGGAAGATTAGTTCAGCTGGGAAAAGGAGACAAGGCAGATGCTTGCAAAGTTTCTTACAAGCACTTGAAATTTTCCTCAGGGAACGTTCAGCTTCGCTGTCTGTTTGACCCTTCAGAGAGATCACCCTCTAAAAGAACTATGGTTCTTTGCCACAGTCATACTGGAGCAGAAAGCAGGCAGCTCTGAACTTCTCTCATTACTTGTGAAATTCACTATCTGCATACTAAATGATTTTATGCTAAGTATCCCTGTTCTGCACATTTCCTCCTTATAATAAATGAAAGTGTATAGCTTCTTTGAGAACAGGAAAACTGCTATTTGGTTTCTTCATTTTTTTTTTTTTTTCCCTTCAGTTAACAAGAAAGACAAAGTCATGAAAAGGAAAATGACCATTGTCTTTTTTCTCTTCCATGATGACTGCTTTGCTTAACAACCTAAATGACCTACCTACCAGCTGAATATTATCAACATCCCATATGAAAAAGAAGACAAGAAAGCTGAAGTAAAAGTTGGGCAATTTCCATTAAATGTGTACTGATGTTTTTCTGTAATACTAATATTTATCTTGAATATTCATGATAATTACTTCAGCTCTATTTCTGAATGTTGTAAATGCTTGAAATACACTCTTTAGAGATCTTACTATGACTATATCTGTGCCTATTACACAGTGATAGCCATGAAAGGCTTCCAGACTTGAATAGCACTTCTGACTGCATTTCACAACACTGTGCCAGGTATTAATTTATGTAATTTTCTTGAAAGTTAGCCTATTGATTGTACTTGATATTGTCTATATTGCTTGTCTCTATTTATCCACTTGATTTTCTGTTGCCACCTCAAATTAGTAAGTTATTATTGGTATTATTTTGCTTCTTCATTTTACTGTATAAAAATCACCATTTTTATATAAATGCTAAAGACAGTTTAAAATATAGGTGGCTCAGATGGTAATACATCTCCCTGCAAAGCGGGAGACCCAAGTTTGAATCCTGGGTTGGGAACATCCCCCGGGGAAGGGAATGGCTACCCAGTCCAGTATTTTTGCTTGGAGAATCCCATGGACAGAGGAGCCTGGTGGGTTAGAGTCCATGGGGTCGCAAAGAGTCAGACACGACTGAGAGAGTAACACTTTACTGTATAAACTTATCACCATTTATATATTAATGCTAAAGACAGTTTAAAACAAATACTATAATAGCATTTTTCAAAGCATTTACATATATACTGTTGCTGCTGCTGCTAAGTCGCTTCAGTTGTGTCCGACTCTGTGCGACCCCATAGACGGCAGCCCACCAGGCTCCCCAGGCCCTGGGATTCTCCAGGCAAGAGTACTGGAGTGGGTTGCCATTTCCTTCTCCAGTTCATGAGAGTGAAAAGTGAAAGTGAAGTCGTTCAGTCGTATCCGACTCTTAGCGACCCCATGGACTGCAGCCTACCAGGCTCCTCCGTCCATGGGATTTTCCAGGCAAGAGTACTGGAGTGGGGTGCCATCGCCTTCTCCGGGGGTGTGTATGTCTGATGTTAATTTGGGGGAAGTCTGTCATTTAAAAAAATATTTCTTTTCCTGTGATATTCACATTATGTTTTACCATTTGCAGTTATCTGATAGTTCTTGGATATTCTGTTAAACATAATGTCAGTCTTTACTCTCTTGGCTTTTCAGTTTGGAAAATTTCTATTGATACAGCCTTACATTCAGAAATTATTTTCTGAATCATGTCTGCATTTTTCATTTCTGCTACTATTTTTTGTTTCTAGCATTTTTTTTTGAAGGATTTCATTTCTGCTCCTTGTATTCTGTCTACTTTATTCAGTAGAACCCTTAACATATTATAGTTGTTTTATATTTTTGGTTTGATAAATCTAACATCTCTGCTACATCTGGTTTTGACGCTTGCTCTGTCTCTTCAGATTGTGTTTTTTGCCTTTTGTAATGTCAGTAATTTTCCCGATAGCCAGACACTATGTACCAGGTGAAAGGAACTTAATTGCATCCTAGTGGGGTGTGGGTGAAAGAGAAACATTCCATTATTCTCTGATTAGATTTTAGTCTTTTAGTAAGCTTATGCCTCTGGATTGTGAAAGTCCAAAATTACACAATGTGTATTTTTCTACACATTACCTACAGATTTTTAGAAGCCATTTCTATCTAAATACCTAGATATCTAATTACTTACAGTTGTCATTATAAAGTCAGAATATAATTTTCCAGAGACATATATTACAGGTGATTATTAACTGCTAATATTAACCTGCAAATAACTAATTCATTCCAAGGAAATGTAAAATACAGGTGTGATAAACAGAGAGACTACAATTTTCAGAAAAACTATCATATTCTCCTGGAATAACTAGTTGTTCTTTCAATACAAAAAGAAAGATTTAGTTCTAAAATTGACCTTGTAATGTTTGAAACTCAGAACTATAGCAGAGTACATCCTACTTTCAGCTAGATGAAGATCAACAAGCATGAAACAGACAGACCAAAACAGGCAGGTCACAGTGCCTACTATACTGAGTTGCCAAAAATGCTTCCTTAGGGGCACAACTTGTCACATCACTGTTTAAGTACTCAAATGATTTATACAACACACTTTCAGGATAGCTAATTTCAATGTTTAGTACGCTTCGTATTTTCTATGTATGTACATATTCTTATCCTTAAAGTCAGGAAACTCATTTTATGAAAATAAAGATGGAATTGTTAGTGTATGTAGTTTTAGCACAGAATTAGTATAAATACAGCTAGCTCTTGAATTCATACTTGACGTATTATTTTAAAATACATTAAAGATAAGCCTTTTACAGATAGTCATGTCTATTCCCATCAGAACAAACTGAAAAGAACAAAGTTTTTAAAATATTATTCTTATTAGCAGGATCATTCCTCACATTCAGCTGTCTTCCTTTATCTGTCTTTAATGAACAGAATAAATATCATCTAGATGAAGGTAGAGACATAAAACATGTGGTCGACATTTACAACAGAGATCAATTACCAATAAAATTCCCTAGTTCTTTTTGTTTTATTTATAATCCAGCGTCTCAGTTCTCCTTATCTTTTAAGCAGAGAGCCCCACTAAGAAGGTTCCTGGGGGCTGCTTGCATGACTGTGGTCAAGCTCACCTGGTCTGAGTCATGCAGCTGCCTTCGGCTAAAAGCAATAAAGAGCAAGGTTGACTCCATGCTTCTAGAATACTGTGAGGCAATAAAAAAATATCAGGAAGGGGTTGGCATTCCAGCCCTTAAGCAACTTCTCTGTTATTTTATTTCACTGTTTCCTCACTAATATTTATCTTCAAAAGATTTTTTTTTAAATCAGAACAGTTATATAAATGTTCCTCTCTATACTATTTTTCTTTAACAGTAGCATCCCACTCCCTCCTTGGGTACAGGGACTATTCCTTTTTTTAAATTCATACACATACTCAGAAATGGAACAATGGATTCTCAACACTTGATAAAAAGAGAAGTAAAATTATTATATGAACTCCTCAAATTACTGAATTATTCACTTATAGAGTTAGGGGCTGTGCTCTGCTCAGTCGTGTCTGACTCTTTGCAGTCCCATGAACTGTAGCCCGCCAGGCTCCTCTGTCCATAGGATTTTCCAAGAATACTGGAAGGGGTTGCCATTTTCTACTCCAGGGGATCTTCTTGATCCAGGGGTCAAACCAGTATCTCTTAACCCCAGCATTGGTAGGCGCATTCTTTACCACTGTGGCACCTGGGAAGCCCAAGAGTTATGGATAAAATTGGCAAGTATGAGACTAACTACATCTGCCACTAAGAAACTCACTGAAAGCCCCTCCAGTCAATCCAGTGGATGGATATTGTTTGACTGATAAAAGAGAAAATCTAATATGAGATTCTTCTAAGAAAATAAAGTATATGTAGCACTGCAATAGTTGATTTCCTAAATCAGGTTAAAGCTGAAAGCCATTACAGAGACTCTCAAGATAAAGTTCTGATTGTAGAATTTTAACTCAGTGCAAGATTCCATGAGTGGAAGTAGCTATTTTCCTTACTACATTTAACAGGACACCTCTCTCTGCAGGCAAGCATTGGACATGTGATTGAGAGAGACATAAAGTCCTGAGAAATGAGGACCCAAGGCAGTATTCCTGTATATCTATTACTGGTGTTTGTCATGGATTCAATCAAAAATATAATGGCACAGGTATAGCTTCAATAAGTAACTTCACAGTTCCTCAAAAGGCTATGATGAACACAAAGAGCTTCTTATGGTGAAGATCACCTTGAAAATCCCATTAGCCTACTGTAGAATGAGGCTGAAACCTGACAGTCTACATCCATCATACTGCATTGAGGACAAGGATAATCAGTGTATGTTAAATGTAAGTCTACACATTCATAGACCAATGATGTAGGTAGGTAGGGAGTTAAGTAGCCAGTTAGGTAGGAGTGAGGGCAGAGCAGAAAAAGAGAGAGAGAGAGGTGTGAATGGAAATGAGAAGAGGTGAGAAGTGTAGAGGGACAGAGGGAAAGGAGGGTGGTCAGTAAGAAAAGGGGAAATGTGATAAAATTAAATAATAAAAATACTTGCAAAAGTAAGATACAGATTTATGCTAAAGCTCAAGGATAATCGTCTGCTGACATATGATTACATAATTTGGTGTTTCTCCTTACTTTATATTATGAATTAGTACATATTAATGACTAACTTTTTATATTTAAGTTGCAAAAAATATGGCTGATGATCAAGAGCTGAAGTGATGAAAAGAATTTAGCAACTAAGTTATGCATTTATGCCCACTCTCACTTCTATTCAACGTACTATTGGCAAACCTAGCAGGAGCAATCAGACAAGAAAAAGAATTAGGAGGTATCCAGATCAGAAGGGAAGAGGTACAATGTCATTATATGTAAATTATTTGATATTTTATATAGAAAACCCTGAAGACTCCACAGAGAAACTACTACAACTGATAAACAAATTCAGCAAGATGGCAGGATACAAGATTAATATAAAGAAACCAGTTGGATACCAATAATGAAATATCAGAAAGGGAATGTAAAAAAATATATACCTTTTAAAATCACAACCCCAAAAATATAATATTTGGGAATAAACTTCACCAAGGAGTTGAAAGGCTTACAAAATGAGAACTATAAAGTGTTAATAAAGCAAAGTGAAGAAGATTCAAAGAAATGAAAATATATCCCATGCTTCTGGTTTGGAAGAAGATTGTTAAAATGGCTATACTACCCAAAGCAATCTACAAATTTAATTTGATCCCTGTCAAATTATCCAAGACTTTTTTCACAGAACTAGAAAAATGATACTAAAATTCATTTAGAACCATATACCCAGAATTGCCAAAGAAATCCTGAAGAAAAAGAATAGGAGGCATTCAGACTTCAGACAATACTACAAAGCTACAGTAATCAAAACACCATGATATTGACACAAAAACAGATATATGGATCAATGGAGCAGAACAGACAGCCCAGAAATAGACTCACATACCACATAGATACCACATACCCACATACAGTCAATAAACCTTTAACAAAGATGGATAGATTATATAATGGGGAAAATACAGTTTCTTCAGCAAGTGTCGGTAAAGTTGGACAACCTCGTGTAAATCAGTGAAATTAGAACAAGCCCTCTCACTATACACAAAAATAAACTCAAAGTGGTTAAAAGACTTAAACTAAAACACTACACCATAAAACTCCTAGAAGAGAACATAGGCAAAATATTCTTTGACAGAAATCATACTGATGTCTTCTCAGGTCAGTCTCCTAAGGCAATATAAATAAAAACAAAATAAACAAATGGGATCTAATCACACTTACAAGATTTTGCACAACAAAGGAAACCATGAACAAAATGCAAAGACCACCTGTAGAATCAGAGAAAATATTTGCAAGTGATGTGACAAAGGACTTAATCTCCAAAATATACAAACAGCTCATACAACTCAATAAGAACAAAAGCAACTCAATCCAAAAATGGGCAGAAAACCTAAAGACATTTTTCCAAAGACATACAGATGGCCAATAGGCATATAAAAAAGATGCTCA